>VUQS01012056.1:10388-25302 GCA_015108495.1 Heterochromis multidens
CACGACACACCCGGCTGCTCTGTTGTTTTGGCTGCGGTAGACTTTTTAAAAAAAAAAACAGTGTAAGTAAGCCGTGAGATGACCCTGTCTGGAGGCAGCGAACGAGCCAGCGACATGTCCGGCCAAACTGTGCTCACAGCGGAGGACGTGGATATTGACGTGGTGGGTGAGGGAGACGAGGAGGGCATGGAGAGGGTGGACAGCGACTGCGACAGCCCAGGGGATGGTATCCTGCACGACCTCCGAGGAGAAACGGGAGACGATGAGGTGGAAGACGAGATCGAGGTGGAGAAAGAGGAGATTAGGTCCGGCGTAGGGAGCCCGTGCTGCGAGAGCTCCGGAGAGGCAGAAACGGGCACCGGAAAAGGAGAGGGTCACGACCAGAGCGCAGCGCCAGGTGCGATCCAGAAGCCCAAAAGCAGCCTGGTAAAGCCGCCTTACTCATACATCGCACTCATCACCATGGCCATCCTACAGAGCCCGCAGAAAAAGCTCACCCTCAGCGGGATCTGTGAGTTCATCAGCAACCGCTTCCCCTATTACCGTGAGAAGTTCCCGGCGTGGCAAAACTCTATCCGCCACAACTTGTCTCTCAACGACTGTTTCATCAAAATCCCTCGGGAACCTGGCAACCCCGGCAAGGGCAACTACTGGACCATGGACCCCGCTTCAGAGGACATGTTTGACAACGGCAGCTTCCTCAGGAGGAGGAAAAGGTTCAAGAGAGTTCAGCCAGATGTACTCAGGGACCAGACTGCTCTCATGATGCAAAGTTTCGGGGCGTACAGTCTTGGAGGGCCCTACGGGAGACACTACGGTATCCACCCGGCTGCGTATTCCCATCCAGCTGCTTTGCAGTACCCGTACATACCCCCTGTAGGTCCCATGCTGCCCCCGGGCGTCCCTCTCCTGCCCTCGGCGGAGCTAAACAGAAAGGCGTTCAACTCTCAGCTCAGCCCGAGCCTTCAGCTTCAGCTCAGTAGTCTCAGCACGGCGTCTATGATCAAATCCGAGCCTTCAAACAGACCATCTTTCAGTATAGAAAACATCATCGGGGTGTCCAGCGCCTCCTCGTCCTCGCCGGGCGCCGCTCAGGCTTTCCTGCGGCCTCCTGTGACCGTTCAGTCGGCCCTGCTGAGCGCGCAGTCCCTCTCTCTGAGCCGGACCTCAGCCGCTATTGCTCCCATCCTTAGTGTACCTTCAAATATTATTTCTGGACACGTTTTACCCTCAGCGACGGCGGCGGCAGTGTCCAAATGGCCTTCACAATGACTTCAAACCAAGAGAAAGCAAACTCTTATTTTTATATAGAGACATTATTACTGGGAAGTGTGAAAAGCACAAATTTATAGGCAGCACTGGACTGTAAAGCCATGTAAAGACTGTTGAAACACAGAGAACAAAAAAAGAAAAAGAAGATTTTTCTGTACAGGTAATGTTTGTAAATATTTGTAAAAAGAAAATGATTTTACCAGTTTGACTTTTACCTGTCCTTTCTCCCCTTTGTTCCTGTTTGAGATCTGTGGTAATTATTTTGCATTTTTCTTTTTGTAACAGAAGCTCAACTGGACACAGTTACTTTGGCTTCTTTTTCATACAAGATACAAAAGCTCTGAAAAAAAAAAAAACAGACTGTTTATAATAATAATTTAAAAAAAACAAATATATGTAATTCTATGTAGCTATATTGTGTTGTAAACTGAATTTATTTGTAAATAAATCAAAGAAAGAATTTAAAAAATCACTTTTCATTATCAACATTCTTAAAAATTTTTCACACCTGATTTGAGAAAAATCGCATTATTGTTTCTGAACATTTCTCACGGTATTAAAAAATGGGAGGAAAAATTCATTTTGAAAATTTTACATTTGGTATAAAACAGAATTTATTATTATTCCCACATACAACTCAAACGCTGCCTTATTTTGTTATCTCTTTTCAGGCTTAAGAAATATCGTTTCGTTTTTACAATGTTTAAAATGTTTTGTTTTGTTTTTGTTCAATATTACTTTTCATTTTTCATTTTATCAGCAATAATTCAAAATGTATCATTATTACATTTTCTAAGAAGTAATAGAAAAATGAGTTATACTTCACGGCAACACTTATTAACACTTTTTCAGCATTCGATTTTTATTTTATTCCTGTTGCGATTGATGTAGTAACATTTTAAAAATCATTTTTTAAAAATAATTTAAACTTACAATTTAACAACAATAATAATAATAATAATAATAATAATAATAATAATAATAATAAAATACTGACAAAGGCATAAAAATAATATGTACTCGTGGATTTGAAATTCTTAAAAAAGACCAAAAAAAAGTTGTAAAAGCTTTGGGATTAGCTTGTTATAAAGAGAATTCAATCCTAAGATTTTGCGCATACAGCCTACATAATATTTATGCAGTTTTGCGGGAAGACATAGATCTAATTTGCATCATATTTCAGATGATGGGATATGGCATAAAGAGGTGAATATTGACCACAAAACAGTGCAACTGTTTGTTAAACTATTTACACTGGTTTTCCTGACAATGCTCCCTGACAGGAGGTTACAGTTTAGACCACAGTTTTACCATCACATCACTGCTGTATCGTTGTGCACGATATTCTGCGGCTTGGCTTCTATAAAGGTAACAGTTTCGCAGTTGTGTCTGGCTAATCACTTTTACACAAACAGCAAATGGTGTGTGAGTGTGTGTATGAAAGAGAAAGTGTGTATGTGTAAATGTGTGTGTGTGAGACAGAGAGAGCGAGAGAGAGGGGTTTTAGGGGCTATATTTATCTGATCCCCATGGGAAAGAGAAGGAGCCTCTCTCTCCGCTTCAATTCACTTTCAGACACCGAAGAAGGTGCTGATGATGCAAAAGGCTTCTCCAATGTCACCGTGGCATTTCTGCTTACTAAATTCATTATTATTCAGCCTATTGATATTATTCAAATTAGCCACAGTAGGTGACTGTCGTGTGAGATTATTATTTTAAGGACTGGTCTTTGATTCTTTGTCTACTGAAACATAAAAATAATAACGAAATAAAAATGTAAGACATTGCATTATCTGCAATGGATTTCTGATCATTTCTGCCACGATATTTTTTCTTGCCATTCGACTATACAATTATACACTGAGTGTGCATTAAATATGCACACACGCTCTAAAACAAAGTGATTGTGGAAGAGTACGATTAGACAAAACCATGCTGGATAAAGGTGTGTGCCCCTCTACCTGTGTATCTTTTTTGGGATGCGCAAATTCTCAGATTATAAATACCAAAAGTCAAACTTGCACTTGTTGAACCTGTTTATTTAAACCTTTAATTTATTCCCTGTGGGAGGCGTGTGTGTGGCTACAGATTGGAATTCAGACTCCACAAAGGAACATTAAACCAACCTCACGTGTATGTCTTATATGATAAGAGTATTAATGCTATAATTACACTTGCAGCTATCGGGTCACGTCCCGGTGTGTGATCTTGCAACCCTGGCGACGCTGCAGGCTGACAACACCTTGAAGTAATGACATTCATGCCGCTAGGGGGCGTTAACCGACACCTCCGGCTCTTCATTAGGGTGATGAAAAATAAGAGAAATATTTGTGAAAACCTGAAATAATACAATAACATTTCCAGACACCCACCTAATTCTCTTAGTCTTCTTTACACACACGCTTCATGCTGAATACATTTATTTGAGCAATCTAATTGCAACGTGAATTTTTAGGCCATAAATGATGCCTACTGTATCATTTTTTAACAGCAGCAACTTTATGGCATACAGAGGATCAGCAAGTGACTGATTTTTCTTAAAGCTGAAATTGATGGCATTAATTATGTTCAAATTGAAGATATGGTACAGAGAGGAAACACCAAAAGCAAACCTTTTGTTAACGGCAGAGCACTAAATTCCTGAACTGAAGCTGAAGAGCTGAAAATACAGGCGTGATAAAATAACATTTTAACATGGGCTAAACGGCTGATTTGGCCTGCTTACACAGGCCCACTTAAAGGATATGCTGGTGTAAATTTTAAAAATAACTGTCCTAAGACAGCCTACAATAATTCTTTACTTCTACTTTCATCAAAACCAAGCGCAGTTTGTGTTGTTTCATGGAATTATATCGCTAATTATAGCGCACATTTTGCTGAATGAACGAAGGGCATCATTTAAAGAGCAAACAGTCGCAATGCGCGCGCGCGGACGTCCTCGATAATGAGGCATGCAGCTGCACGTGCTTGTGCACAGGTGGAGAAAAGCCTGGGTTGTGGTTCCCACAGCTCTGCCAGACAGACTATATTAGTCTCCATCCACAGTCTGTAAATACAATTCACAGTGTGTGTGTGTGTGTGTGTGTGTGTGTGTGTGAAATATCTGTCTTCACATTCAGAGAAGACTGAACTCACCTCACAAAACAAAGCTTGAAATAATGTATTAAACATCAGGAAGAGAAGCAGATAATTATATATAGGTCTGTGAACAGGTCCATAAAAGTCAAAAGCCTTGATCTCCCCTTCAAGAGTATCTTCTCTGGCATGTCCAGATACATTCCAGCGCTGCTATTTGTAGATCACGCTATAGAAGTCACGTTCTGACCCTTTTCACTGTGCGCTCTGCTAGTATTTAACTGCAAAGCTCCAATCTGTGCAGAGAACAAACATCATCTTGTGCTTCAAACTCCCCCACATTTCTTTTGGAGGATCACTGCTTGTGATGGCAGCTGGATTTCAGGCTATGTCCAAACAGTCTGCAGCAGTTTTTCAGTTGAAGAGTCCAGCTGATGAGGAGCATTGTCATTTTTTCAACATTCATCCTGTTGTGCATTGTGAATTCATCCCCCAGGGAGAGAATGCCTACCATGAGTTCGACTGTAGCATCCTGAGGCTTGTGAGGAAGAACATTCAGAGGAAAGAATCTGAACTGTGCAGCATGCCAGCACATTGAAAATGCAGGCGTTTTTTTTGGGGGGGGGGTTTGCCCTTTCAAATACAATCTTTCATCAACACCTGCCCTCTTATCCATATTTCCCTCCTGGCAACTTTGTCCACTTGCCAGAAATGAAAATCAAGTTGAAGAATCACTGTTTGACACACTGGAGGAGATCCAGAGCTCACTGCAGACATACAAGTGCAAAAGGTCATAACAGGACTTCTAATGAGCGATCAGGCACAATGAAAATGGTGCAAAGGTGTACCAGAAGATGTTCTTAAATCAGCCTCATTTTTCACGTGTTCACAGAACTTTTTGATCACACCACAGTATTAATATGCTAAATTAATGAAGATACATATTTAGCCACAGGAAACGCTTGAGTACAGGTGATGGGTGGTTCAGAAAAGTCCCTTTGAGAAAAAAAAACTGATTCTGAATCTCTTGGAGATTTAAAATCAAAAACATCTGGAGTGAGCCATCGACAGCTGGCTGAAAAGAGGCTGAGTGAGAGGAGACAACAGAAAGAGAAAATAGTGCTTGTGTGTGTGCCAAGCTCTCCATTGTTGGCAAGACAAAAATGAGGAAAAAAATGTGACAAATGCTTGAACATTTGTCTTCATTAAGTCCTCTCTGTCCCTCTTTCCATAAATTTGCATGTATGTGTGGGAATGTTTAATGGGCCTTGGGGAGTTCAGTTTGACAGCTCCCTGTCCTACCTAAACACAAAGCCGAGAATAGTCTCATTCAGAGAAACCACTCCAGGTTTGTGGTTTCAGGCTCTTGACATATTTAAATAAACTAATGCCTACTTACCAACACCCCTTCCCATTCTTCTACATAACAAATATACATTAGAAGAAAATACCATAGGACCAAGACTACATAATAATACACAGTGTGTGGAATGAGTGCAAGAAAAAAAAAGTGTTCACATAACAGTAAGCATTCAGGACAATAAATAAACAGAACAGACACTAAATGGAACATGATCTGCAAACATTGAACTATTTTTGCTACCGAAACATTTGTTCTAAAAAGCGTCTTTTGCTTCTCTCTACCTGTTTTCAGTTTTTTCTTTCCATTTCCTTCCTGAGATTGAAAAATCAGGAAGGTGTTTAGTGTGGTTCACTCCTTTTGTAAATTGGTGCCGCCGCCTTGTTTCACTTGAATGAATGAGATGGATCCTTTTTCACTTTCTTCTTGTTTCTTCAAGCTGGAAAAATGTTTCAGAAAGTCACTCCTGTGTTCCTCTGCAGCACACTGAACCGCCACCATTTTGATTTTCACTTGTTGTTCCTGTCTTAAATAAATCCCTAGTGCCCGGGAGCTGCTGCCGTTCCTCAGTGAGGCCCTCCCCAAACCACTGCCTGTGGCCCAGCTTGCTGCCTCATTATCAATAAACGTCTGTCATCTGTATAATTGGGGTGGGGTCCTGTGCTAGTGGAATGCCTAGTGATTGGTCAGGACAGGGTAGTGGAGTACGCTGGATGTCTCTGAATTCTTCAGAGCCTCCTGTGGACAGAGCTGCTGTGTTTGGGATGATTAGAGATGTGAATATGAAACAGACTGAGCCTTCAGCTCACTGAATTTCCATCTTTTCCTAAACACAAGGCCCTTTGGGGTTGAGATGAGCTCTTTTGGCTAAAATATTCTCTTTGGTATTGTTGCTATGTAGCTGCAAGGGATTCCTCCTGCATGGGGCTGCTTTATACTAACGATACACAATACGCTCTGAGATAACAGACATTTGGTCTAGGCAGTCCTTTATGGTATGTTTGAACAATGCAGTGGTTTCTCTGAGGTAATTTCATGGGATTTTTTATCTTTGACATGTATTCTACTGTCCTTTGGTATCAATGTGTTGTCTGTGTTTTTGTCCACTTTAAACAAAGAAATTGATGGAAACAACATGTAACTTTTTATTCTTCTTGTTACTTCTTCCCCTGGCTGGCTCTGTCCTTACCCTCTTATTGAACCTCTGCAGCGATGTGTGCTGCTTATGCTATAAGTCTGTGTACCTGCGGAGCGCTCAGCAGCAGTCTACGTGGTGTTGACAGCAGCCGGCGGCGAGGAGCAGGGACGAGGGGAAACATGTTTCCTCCCGACACATCAGCCTGCCGCTCGATTCAGTTTGAAGGCTGTTGCTCATCTTCGGTGGAACTGTAAAATCCATCAAAAAACTCTACTAGCAAACATGATAAACAAAATCCTCAAAATGAAATATTGCAACAAATGTAAGGTACAGTATTTTGTCTTTTTTTTTTTTGTATGAGCTGACAGGTTGGGATTGGCTAACATATTTGAATTTTTATAATGCAAGCCTTTTATTCCAAATATTCAGATCACACACTTGACTGATGCAGGCCTTTTATTCAGTTATAAATATTTAATATGATCAACAAATAATTTCTCACTACTCATGCAGAGACTCTTTTATTACAATTGTTCAAGTGGGAAAACACACAATGGCTGCTTTTGTAAGACAGCTACACAACATGTCCTGTATTTATCCTCAGGGGTATTGCAGTTCCTCTCAAACTTTCTCAGGTATGCCCCACTTCAAGTTCATGCACATACCAACCACTTAAATAAGGATCCAGGTTACATTTTTGTTAAGGTCAGCACAACTTTTGTTTACTTTCCCCAAAAAATATCTTTCATTTGTTTTGCTGCAAATTTTCTCCCAATATTCCACATCCCATCTGCAGCAGCTGTATTCCCCAGCCACTGGGTTGGTGCTAACTGTAACTAAAACTGTGTCTTCAAATCAGTGTAAGTTTCTTTCATTTATAGGACGTCATGATGTAAGTCATCTAAAGGCACCTGTTAGAAATTTTACATAACATAAGCATGCACCCGGTGACAGTGGGAAGGAAAATTTCCCTTTTAACAGAAAGATCTCCTGATCCAGCCTAAATTAAAAGTTTCACCAAGAAGGAAAATTTGAAGACCAATCTTAAAAGTAGAGAGGGTGTCTGTCTGCTGATCCCTAACTGGGACCTGGAGCTGCCTCCCATTCCACTTTTGGAAATTCTGTGTGGTCTTGAGCTAATGAAGAGAAGATAACATTGAAAAAATGCAGTCTCTCTTTCTAGTAGCATTAGTCCCACCTTGAACAAATGGATGAAGTAGTTTTTCAGCTTCACTCCAAGACAGGATGCTCCTACTTTTGAATATTGTGCCGAAGAAAGATGACATTGTTTTGTATTTGAGTTAAAGGACATATCCAGGTCAAAAGTGGCTTTGAGGTTCCTCACAAAAGGCCAAGGTAGTGCCATAAAGAGTAACCATATGGTTTGTTTCTACTACATTTAGAAGCAGAAACTTACAGATCATACAGGACTTTATTTGCTTTATTGTAGTTTCACTAACTGATGGCTAGTTTAAGAGATAAATGTAAGTGCATAGCACTGGAGTTGGGAGTACTTCCTAATAAGATTGCCTATGGTAAGGAGTCATACAGTAAAAAGTACTGGTCCCAGCATAGTCCATTAATATCTGTGTTTAGTAAATCCTGTGATGTGCCGTTTTAAATACAGGACCAAAACAAATTTAGAGACAAGTCCATTTCTGAGGCTATGAGAAGACTGTTGGTAGCATTTTGGCACTGTTCTGTTTTAAAAGAACATTTTCAATTTGTGTCGTAACACATAAAAGCCTAAACGTACTGTAGCACTGAAGAAAACGCTGAATTTCAAAGAAAACCTGAAGTCTGAAACAAGTTTAGAAATGTTTGCTTTTGCAGAAATGATTGTCTCTTCCCTCCTGCCTTTTGCAGTTAATGTATTGCTGTTGGCTCTCAGTGGAAAAAGCAGTACAATTTTAGCTATCATCAAGCCTACATGAGAGAACCAGAGGGAGGAGAGACACAGGGAGATGATCATCCTGCTGTGGAGAGTAGGAGTGTGTCGCATTGGTAATGGGACCACCTGCTATTCTTCCATCTCCTCTGTTAGTGTGTGTGTTCTTGTCTTCAGTATTCCTATACAGTACAGTCTGTAATACAGCACACCTACAGGGTGGTCTCAGAATGGGCACTCGGGAACTCCTCGCATCAAATTTACTGTAATGATTGATTGACCTTTGATATTATTTTCAACGGTAGTCCAATAGACCTCAACAGACATCCCTCACCAGCAGACATCTTAGGATGCTGAATGGTTTGGGGTAAGTGCTGACTCCACCACAGCCACACATGACTGAGGGTTTATTTATTTTCAGAATAGACCAATCAGAGTAGAGTCTGTTGTTTTTTGTTTTGTCATATGTTGGAAAAAGATTTGATGTTGTATATCGTTCACACTGTTTAAACTCAACTGGGTAACTATACTGTGATATACTATACTATACTGTCTCCCTCCCCTCACCCCCAACCGGTCAAGGCTGACCCTGGTTCTGTCGGAGGTTTCTTCCTGTCAAAGGGGAGTTTTTTCTTCCCACTGTCGCCAAGTGCTTGCTCATAGGGGGGCATCTGATTGTTGGGGTTTTTCTGTATTATTGTAGGGTCTTTACCTTACAAAATAAAGCGCCTTGAGGCGACTGTTGCTGTGATTTGGTGCTATATAAATAAAAGTGAAGTGAATTGAATTGAATGTTCTTTTTGGTACATATATCATAAACACTAGTAATGTTAAGTACCTGGCTAAATGTTGGGTAAATTTTCTCTCAACCAGCCACATTCTTATTACAGCTGTAAATGTAACTTTCATAAGGAGGAAATGAATCCATTTTTATTTGGCAACAGGAGGAAAGGACCAATGAAAAACACCCCCATAATGTCACAGCAGTGGACTCCTTCAGACATAACGGTGTTAGCTGGATTAATGCTTAAACTTTAGTCTTTGAGTGTAACATATAAGAATTGCCATATTTCAGTATGTTTGGTCTAAGAATATTTTATAATGCCACAGCTTCACTAGGCTCCAGCATCCATCAGTATCAGCAGCTACAGCCAGAACTAATTAGAAGTGAAGCCACCACACACACTCTGTTGTCATACAACTCCTGCCCAGGACCAAGTTTTTCTTTGGTTGGCCACAGCACTGAGAGCAAGGCTAGCTATCTACCCCTGTTGCCACTCTAAGGATTAAGCTAACTATCTCTTTGCTTATTGATCATCTCTCCTACTTCCCACCAACCAAGTACCAAACTGTCACTTTAAAGGACACGGAATAATCATCCACTCCTAAGTGCCTTCTCACTGTCTAAAAGCTCTGCTGTTTGTAGGAGGGTCTTCACCACTTGTTTTTTCTTGTTGCTGGGTGGATTTTTGTGGTGCACTCATGTGTTATTTGTTGTTGTTGTTCTTTTCATGGCTTCACATATTCCCCAGACACATCCTGTGTCTACGCAGCTGATAATTTTCAGTGTTTCTGAGCATGTATATGGTGTTCAGTTCCTCCTTTAAGGGCAGTGGGACTTGTGGTCGCACAATCCTTGTTGTGGTCGTACTAATGAAAACAGCAGCAGCAGAATCTTGCATCACACATTTGAACAAATGGAAGATTTTTGCTTCAGTTTGACTTGTGCAAAGTGGAATGAACATAAAGTTAAAAGCTAAACTGAATATAGAAAAAACAATCAATTGAAGACAAATCACTCTGGCTACTGTCCATTTATTCCCCAGCAGAAATCGTTGTGGAACAAGCCGAGTGCTCTTTGTCTCCTCGGTAGTAGAAGCTGGAGCTCAGTGGTTTGGTTTCTCTCAGGAGGCCATGCTGCTGCTGTAGAAGACTGCAGTCTTTCATTATAGGCCCTCAACTCTTCCCTCAATGATGAGGCTGTGGTGTAGTAATACTATAACTGGGCTGAATAGTCCCTGCTGCTATTAGCTTTTAATGCCTCTGACATATAGAATAGGTATAGACATTTTAAGCTAAAATATTTACTGAGAACTATTCTTTTGTTTGAAGAGCTACATCATTAACACTACAGAAAACACAACTATTCAGGTTCTTCTAAGTTAGCTACAAAAAAAGAATCATGAAGATCGGACCAAGAAGTGAAATGAAAAATAAAAATCACAAAGTTTGAATGTTATTCTTTGCTATTTAACTGATTAATTTAATGAAGGAAAACCTGTTGCCTGTGAATAAACCTTCCTTCAAAAGACCTTTGAAAGAAGGTTTCAATTAAACTGCATATTAGATCACATCTCCACCTCTCTGCTATAGCCTACTTTATCTTGATAACAGCATCCAATTGCAGCCTTTTCATTTATATCCAGTATTAATAAGACTTCTTGCTGTCTCCATTTTGCTTGCATTGTATGGCTAGTGAAAGCAGGAAGAGACTCATAGGTGACCTTCCATATTTCTTATGTTATTTATTAATTTGCTGTATTAATACATGGTCAGTCGATGTGAGTTTGTTTGTCCTTGGTTCTTTGTAATCCAAATAAATTATCCAGTAACAGCTCACATTTGAAAACCATGTGAAAATAGGGTCTGTTTTATTGATTTTGAGAAAATTTACTTTTACTTGAATGTCTTTGTTAGCATTAGACAGGAGCTTATTCAAAACTCCACAGACAAAAACAGAAATAAATAAATAAATGGAAATGATACATGGATTCAACTGTAATGCATTTTCTTTTATACCAATGGTCAGCAGAACACACTTTTAAAATCACTGAAATGAAAGTGCACTGTCACCCCTGTACTGAAAGCACCTGGAGCTCGAATTCATATCGATGGAAGCACTGGCAGAGAGGATTAGGACTGATATGAGTGGGTGAGAATAGCGCCCTGCCATGCTTTATGCCTGTCTGCATTGAAAGTGATCCGTTGGTTACAGTTTACAGTTCAACAGTGGAGGCCGGTGAGCGTGTAACAGTGGTGATATCAGCTGCCTGGAAGCCATCTGGAGGAGACTGAGTGTGGAATAAACTGGAAAAGTCACTTTGTCGACATATCTGCATTTCTCAGCACTTTCAAACAGACTCAGTCAAAGTGCTTGAAGTTTACCCCTGCTTTTCACTTCCTTTTTTTTTTTTTAATACTCACACAAAACATCACAAGTGCTCTTTAGTCTTCACAGTAATCATGAGTTGGGAGGAAGCAGTATGAGTGAGGAGGTGGACACATTCAGGGAGAGCCTTGTTGTCATATCAGGCCACAGGATTAAAAAAAAAAGTCCTGTTCTGAGTTTCTGTTCAGCCACACTGACCTACAGAGTAAGATTAAGACTGAGCGAACCTGCAGAGTGTGAAGGAGATGCTGAGCAGCATCTCAGAGCTGCTGCAGAATGACACATTCACTGATTTCTCTGAGGGCGACTTCTTCTCTCTCCTGATACAAGATTTAGGGGCTTTTTAGAGGAGCAGCTTTCCTAAGCTTTGACATAATACAAATATTGGTGCGTAATGATTGGTTGTTGCTGAATTTGGAGCTGTGAGATTAGTTTTATCTTCTCTGCCATGGCTGGAAACTGGAAGAAGGCCAAACTGAGGAGAAATGTGTTACTTCCTCTTTCCTGTCCTCCACTGATTATTCTTTTTTTTTGTGTTTGTTTTTGCCGCTGTGGTGATTTGTGTTGTCTCGATTTCCTCTGCTTATTGTTTCTCCTAACTCTCTTCCAAACTAATGAACCCACAGGGTTTCAGTAATATTCCTTTCTGTACAGTTTCACCTGCATTCTTAATTCTAGCTGAGATCCAAGTGTTTTGAAAGATGCCATTCAATCAAGATAGATTTGGAAGTCATCATTATCAATATCATTGGTCATACAGAACTGGATCACAGAGGCAGTACTCTGAGGGAAGACCCAGGTATCCTGATCTCTAGTCATGTCATGTCCAGCTCCTCCGGAGGATTACAAGTCATTTCCAGGCATAAAGGGATAATGCACCCAGCATAATCTTGTGTGTGGTCTATTGCCACCTGGGTCTGCCCAGAATATCTCTGTAATGATGTGTTCAGGTGGCATCCTGGTTAGATGCCAGAACCACTTCGGCTAGTTCCTTTCAAGATGAAGGAGCAGCAGTTCTTTACAAATGTATGAGCTCCTCATTCTCTCCCTTAGTGTCCACAGACCCGTGAGAGAAAACTTGCTAGGGTAGAACTTGTTTAGACCATAGGGTGAGGGCAAATAATTCCGCTGTAATAAAAAGCTTTGCTTTGTTTCATCTTAGCTTCGTGATCATCAAGACAGACAATTAAAGTGTACACATCACTGCAGGCAGAGCCCCAATCTAACTCATTCTCTGCTGTGAGATACTTTAACTCTTTCACTTTGGTTAGGAAGCTTCCCCCTACCTGCACGGTGTTCAAGCACTTTGGCTTCAGATTTCGAATTGCTGATCCTCACCCCACCATCTTCACACCTGGGTAGAGAACTCTCTAGTTCATATTTCTGAATCTCTGGTGCATGCTGAAGCCATTAATGTAATGCAAATTGAGATATCTGCAGCTTTCCATGTTAAATTACAGTGATCATAAAACTTGAGTTTAAATATTTTTCTCAGCGAGGAGATGAAAGTCGAATTGCTGAAAAAAGGGAAGTGAAGGATTCTTCTTAATTTATGAACTGAAGGTTGGGATCTTGTGATGATCTATTCTGATTCTTACTGGAAAACTAATTTACATATCAGAGTGTAATGACTGAGAAGTCCTGAATTGGCCATGTTCCTCTGGCTACAGCCACTCCAAGAAACTTTATATTTAACTTTTCATCTTTTTTTGCTATGCTTGCAAAGATCTAAAAAAATTTCCAATAATTTTTATTTTTGGTTTTCCATCTTGTAGCACCATGATTGCAGGTTTTGAGTCTAGCATTCAGCGTCACAGTCAGTATATTCTTGGATAGCTTCATGGTTTGTTTTCCTTCTGCATCCAGCGTCGAATTGGAATGAAGAACTTCTACAGAGAAAGAAAGAAGAGAGATAAGATAACCCACCGCAGTAAACAGAGCAAAACTCGAGTTCTGTTTTTGTTCTTCTGTTCACTGAGCTGAGTCGAGTGTTTTCATATCAGCGCTGCTTTTCCGCTCTGCTTCCTGATGAAGTTCCTTCCAGCCAAGATTCCCTCAGAAAAACTTTCCTGCGTGGCTTTCATTCAGTGCCGACAAGACTTCAAGCTTCGTTTGCTTCTGTAAAGTATAGATATGAAAAATAAAAATAAGTTGAAAAATAAGACGATATATAAAGTGTCCATCATAACAGGATTGGAGGAAGTAGACAGATTCGGATCTAAAGTTTATGGCTTAGTTGGACACGTTATTTTTTATTTATTTATTTTTTTTCCCTGAACAGCTGTCTTCGAAAGATTGTTGTTGTATCATACTGTGTGAACAGGGAGTAGCAAGTGTAGTGGGAGAGTTATTCAGAGCTTACACAGCATTACCCGGCTTATGTTTTTAGCTCAGAAAATGCAGTATGATTCTGAAAGAGATAGGCGCGGAGCTCATTCTCTCATACAATCCAGTCTTTCCTGCTGGGAGGCAAAAGATAGCAGCTACACCAAACCATGCTGTGGGAGAATCACTGGTTCAGAAGAAATCTTTCAACACAGAAGGTCATGCTAACTCAATATGATATGATCTCATCATTGAAAAGCAGCTGCTAACAAGGGTGAATCATTGATGTTTGGTGAGTTTCTCGGTTATTATTAAGTCAGCATGGACATCAGTAATAGTTTCAACCCTGAAAGCTTCCACAGCCATTAAAATCCACAAAATTACCAGCTCGACACCAGATTTCCCTCATCTTCAGGAGATGAAGAGGAAGAGTACAAATTTTAAATACATGAATTATGGTAAATGCTTTATATCAAGTAGAAAACTTGAACATCTGATATGGCCATCCAATTCGGCAGTCTCTGTCAGTGAAGCCTTTCACAGGGGCAAGGCAAACATCTCCAACAGAACATGGTTAGGTCGCTGTGCTCCTAAAGGTTCCACCAGGCCTGAATTTTTTCAGCCCTACCAAAAACAGTGAGACCTCACCAAACACGGGCCAATTCCCATAAAATCCATCAAAGTGAG
>VUQS01012057.1:3487-32215 GCA_015108495.1 Heterochromis multidens
TTAGGAATTGTGTGTAACACAGAATTCTGTGACGTATGAACCATGCAATCAGTGGGTTTGGATTTTTTAAACTGTAATCTTTTGTGGAACAGTTCACAAAAGGCTAATCAGTCTCTGGTGGCCAACTCAAATATGGTTACATAACCAAGACTGAGTAGGAATGTGAAGAACTAAATACAACAACCATAAAGTTTCTGATTTACATTCACACTGTTGCCTGCGTCAAGAGGCAACATAGTCTCAAGTAAATATGTTGCGTAATTACAGATCGATTACTCTGTATACTGTAATTACAAAGGACCTGTGTGACTGACTCCTCCAATGCTATGATATAATAATTCAGATAAAAAAAAACCCCCAAAACATTTTGTTCAACGCCTTTACAGTGCATCTATTCTTTTGTTCATGGTTATTACTTAATCTCACTTCCTCAAACACTCTTTGAGCATTCTTGCATTTCATATGTCCTCCCCTTCTTATCAGATATCCTCAAAACTTGCAAGGACAAATTGGCCACAGAATTTTAAGTTTACAAAGAGGGTGTGCTGATGTGCAGCTGTCAAACATTCTGCCATGGCCTTCCCCTCCTCTCCTTCTCCTTCCAATTTCACCCCACTTCCTCCTGTCCATCATCCCTTCTTTCCTCCCTCCTACCCAGAATGCAATGCAGGCTCAGTTGAGCTATAAAAAGGCATAGAAGGGGGGAGGGAGGGTTGCCGTGCAGCAGGAACTGAGCAGTCTCACGCACACGGGGATCCAGGGACGGCAGCCCCTTGCACTGAGAGCTAAAGCCACAACGCGAAAGAGAGGTCAGTACAGAGGACAAAGGCTCTATAGAGGAAGAACGGGCAGGAAACGCCTCTGACTAGGGCTGAGTTTGTCAGAGGGAGAGAGACAGAGGTATATCGGAGAGAAAGAGTGTAGAGACAAAGTGGGCAGGGCTGTCTAACGAGATGGACAGTGAGAATGACAGAGGCAGAGGCTGTAATGGTAAACTGTCAACTGGTGTCTTAAAGCACCGATTAGTCACACTTTAAAATTGTTGACATTTTCTTTTGCAAAAACAGAGAATCGTGCATTTCAGTGTAGTCCAAAGGCATGCAGGGCTTGTCTGTCATTCACATTGATGTTACTTAATAGATTACATAATTTTCCTTAAGAACTATACTTAGCACGGATTTTATTTGTTTAATTTGCTGACTTTTCCTCCCGTGGTTTGCTTCCACTTTAATAACAGTCTCTTAAACCTGCAGCCATTGAAAAGGCATTTTCATGCAATCCTATGTAGCCATTAAAGTCCGTTGCAAAGCTTTTAGAGCCCGTGAGGGTCATTAACAACTAATGAGGACTGAGTGCTATTGATTCCTGTCTTTATGTGCTTTTTAGAACACAGACACACATATAACAGCCAGAGCTAACAACTGAATATCTCATGCTCCATCCTTTCACAAACAACATGGAATATCTCCCACCGCACTGACGTCAAAGAGTCCCCTGATTTCCCTTAAAGGGACAGTACACAAAACCGCAGAACACACTGGTAACCAAATGATTTACAGGGAGAATGTACTAATGGATCATGTGCTTACTACCGTCTTTTCACTCCAGTTGCTTTCAGGGGCAGTCAGTCAGAGCTACATCTCCATGTGCTTTTTGGGAATGGTTGACAGATATCCCTTAACAGCTGCACACTGGTTTGAATCTTTTTTTAGCAGGCCTGCCTGTTTAGAAACAGTAATTAGACATGAGGGAGGTACAGGCAAGATGGATTGTCCCATCTTTCTTATGGTGGAGGTAATGATGAGTCTAGGATCTCTGAATTTCAATTTGCAGATAAAATTAAGAATTCCAAAATTGCATTTATGAATAGGTTATCACTGATATATCAGGTTCCCTAAAGTACTTTCCACTACTATTGCACTGTGTTGCATTTTTTATGTTTTTGCAAGATTTTATGAAGGACAATGTGGGGATTCAGAGTGGTTTGTCTGTGTGTGGTACGGACCATTTCAAGCATCTTACCACATTTCATTTATGATACAGCCTCTCCTGGGAAATGTAATGGAACAGTCACACTGCAGGAAAACCACTGTATGTAGTTTCCCTTCCATAATTGCAGGCAGTATTAAATGTAATTCCCAAACCTAGGAGTTGTGTAATCTTTGCAGCATATTCAAGTTAGAACACATCTGACATGCCTGGGCACAGAAGATGGCACCATAATAGGCTACACTGAGACTCCCAAACAGGCTCTGTGCTGACTCAGATGTCAGCCTCCAAGTGACATTTACACAGACCACAGGGTTAATGGCTGCCGACATAAAATTGGACACCTGAGAAGCAACACTAGCCAGTACTGAGGTGTAGTGCAAGTGAGAATCAGAGAACAAGCTGGTTGCATTTGCAGCTTTGGTGTATGCTCTGTTAAAGTAAACCTTTATTGCAAACCAGGAAACACTTGTTAGATTTAGCAATGCAAGACGTTTCTCAATATATATCTCAATATTTCTGTGCTGCAGTGTAGCTATAGTAAAACAACTCATATCACACTTCTAACACCCTACAGTTCTCGGAGAGTATTTTTCACCCCGGCGCTATGCAAACTACTAATATTTGAATAGCAAGCACGGACAGAAAAGTCAAACAACCACAGTGTCACCAGGTCCGTTTTGTTTGATTGAATCTAATGTCACTGCTCCAGTTGTAGCTCTTTTAAAGTACTGCCAATAAATGTTAGAGGAAAAAAATTCTCCACAGAAAAACAGATTCAAGGACATCTTCGAGGAATATTTATCTCATCCTAATTTTAGTTATTGTTTTATATTGTTCATGCAAATACATATTCCACGATTACACTCAAAATATTCAACACCGTACCTGTGAAGATATTTGTAACCTTATAATGTTTTTTTCTGGTGTGCAGTGTGTCCTTTCCTCTTTGGAGTTCATCCCAAGATACTTGGGGTCACCAAGTAACCTGAGCAATACCCCTTTGCCTCTTGACACACATCTAGTTTCACATACCAGCAGCTTCTCAGGTTGCTTGAAGACTATAGCCAGCCGATGTGTATTATGTGCGTAACATAGTAACAAGCACAATAGCTAAAAGCAGTGTATGCATAACTGCAAAGGCGCACAAGTAGCACAAAGGTGGCATTCTGACTCTAAATTCACATCAGTGCACAGCAGCTGTGTAAGAGAAATCCATTTAATTTAAAATGCAAACTTTTGACTGACGCTGCATAAAAGTTTTTCAACTGAAGGCTCAGTAGATGTAGATGTCTATTTATGCCAGGGACCCAGCCTTCTTCCTCATTCGTCAGACTTCTGTTGTTAAGTTAGCTAAAAGAGAAATGTAAACAGGAAACAAATTGGATATTGTCTTCTTTAGATATGCCCAGGACTATTAATACAACACTAAAAGATATTTTTTAAGCCAAAGGTTCTCTTTGTTATTCAAAATATGCTCATAATAGATTTTACACTATAGGAGAGAAAAGCAGGGTTGCCATTGAAAGTATTAATACATGCTGTTATGTCTGCTTAACAGTACTTAGCACACTATACAGTCTCTTAATGAAACGATTGAAAACTGACTTTTCCTACACTTACACAAAACACATGCAAATGAACTCTAGTGACATTACCAGGAATAGTAATACTACTACCTTTACTAGAACCCCTTTTCCAAAAACGTTGGAATAAAAGTAAAATGTAAGGTAAAATGTAAAAATGTTGTATCTACTCCAAAATTGTGTCTGTTTTTAATGTAGTGCTTTCTTAGGGCTGGATTTAGGTTTTGTTCCTTTCATAAAGTTTTCATAAATATTCTATGAAACTTTTAACTGGAAATACTAAAATCCCCAAATAATTTGCAATTTTATGTTGAGAATCAACATCATGATTATATCAGATTATATTATAATTCAAATTATAAATTTGAAATTAGAATGCCTTTACAAAAATAAAAAATTCTCAGTTTCAACATTTTATATGATGTCTTTGTTTTCAATTAAATTTAAGGTTTAAATGATTGGCAAATGATTGCATTCTGTTTATATTTAAATTTTACACAGTGTTCCAGTTCTCTTTGGCAACTAGGTTGTACTATTGTACTTCAGTGATATTTTTGTATAATTGTGAAGCGGAAATAAAGGACAGTGTCTGGAATTAGAGGGGACCCAGTCTACAGAGAGCAGGTAAACTGCCAAAGTAGTGGAAAAATAGAAAAAGACATTAGATTCTGTCAGTGGGATAGTGTTATATAATTTTCAAAGCAGCCAATTTTACATTAAATAATAGGTAAACATTACAATGAAGGTTCTGTCCTTTTTAGGCTTAGGACATCACCTATGTTTACCTCGTATTTGATGTCAAAATGGCTGCTGGGAAAATGTATAAAGACTGTTTCAAATGCAACAATTTTGATCCTCTGAACACATAAAACTGTCCTGTAACGCTTAAAGAAATGGCAATGGCGAAAATGACTGTGTTACGCCGATTATAGCCTAATGCTGCCACATTAATTAGGTATTAGAGTCATCTTGCATTCATGATGAGAAATATATTGGATAATCCAAAGTTAACATTTGATAAATTATCAAATCATTTACAAATGCTCCAAGACACCATTTTTTTCTGACTGCGATGTGAATCTCAGCCTTAAAATAGCAACCTAGAATTCTAAATTTCTACTTTAAAGAGCTACTTACAAATGCAGTGTATGTGTATTCTGTGACTACATTTGCTTTTCTTTGTCCTTTTCTCTCTTTAAGTTGAACGAAAACACTCAGACGCAACACAATGGCAGGTAATTAATACACCTGTTATTATAAATGCCTTGTTACTGATGATTAATGAGGTGGAACGTGTTCATTTGTGTTTTTATTATTAATCTAATGAAGTAAAGTAAAGCAGAGACTGACTGTTGCTTTTCTGTGGACACTACTGCCCTCTTTTGGCTTGTTTTGAGAACACACTGAAGATTCTAACGTTTACATTTGAAATATATTACACTCAGATACATTGTTGTGATATGGCATTTAATGAAAAACCCAGACACGATCACAAAATATGGTTAAGAACAAATGGACATTTTTTTATTGGTTAGATTTGCAATTCAGACTTTGTTATAAGTGCCTGGGAACACTTGGCAACAAAGCAATAGGTGACAACAGTTGCCATGCCAACTCTATTTAAGTAATAGCACAAACCTAGACATAAATAAGCCCAGTCCAAACAGCCTGTTTGCAGCATCTAAAAATGGAAAACGTGTGTTCTTCTTTATCATGTGCATGTCTTTCCTCCACATCTGACTATCAAGATGGTTTGTTATAAAAACTTTTTCCTTGTGATTTTGACTTTTGGTGTAGAGAAGAACCTCCCGTGTCATGTATGCATAACCTCGTCTGTCCATGCTCATTTCAGACAAACTCAAAGATGCCAAGATCATCTTTGTTGTGGGTAAGTACACTGAGTTAATCTTAACACTTTAGCAGCAGCACATTTAACATTTGACTTCTATCTCCTTCATGCTACATGATTTTTTTTTTTTTTTTTGTCTTCATTTTAAAGGTGGGCCTGGCTCTGGAAAGGGCACCCAGTGTGAGAAGATAGTTGCAAAGTATGGCTATACTCACCTGTCATCTGGGGATCTGCTCCGTGCTGAGGTGGCTTCTGGCTCTGAGAGGGGCAAGCAGCTCCAGGCCATCATGCAGAAGGGAGAGCTTGTACCCTTGGTAAGAGAGGGGTCTATAATTGAAATAATTAAGTGTATATATAATTTAAAAGAAAACAAAAGGTTTTATTTTTTGTCCAATACTAAACAAAATTATAAATTAGAAGTATCAGCTTTTCGAATGCAGTTGTTTTGTCAGTGCCATTTCATAGTGAAGATTGATCGTAATGTTTTGGGGCTGCCTCCAGGACACAGTCTTAGACATGATTAAGGAAGCCATGATTGCCAAGGCTGATGTCTCCAAGGGCTACCTTATTGATGGCTATCCCCGTGAGGTGAAGCAGGGGGAGGAGTTTGAGAAGAAGGTAGGAGCGGGCATGGGATCGCTGGTTTCTAATTTATCTTTGCAGCAATGATGAAAAAACGGAAGCTTAAATGAACAAACTGTCTTTGATCCCAGATCGGCAAACCCTGCTTGCTGCTGTACGTTGATGCGAAAGGAGAGACTATGGTCAAGAGGCTTTTGAAACGTGGTGAGACTAGTGGCCGCTCTGATGACAATGAGGAGACCATCAAGAAGCGCCTGGACCTGTATTACAAAGCAACCGAGCCAGTGATTGCCTTTTATGAGAACCGTGGTATTGTCAGGAAGGTGTGTATGATTGCTATGATAGTGGAAAACAATATGTGATTCATGTGTAAAATGTTAACATATATTCTTACACGTCGATTGTCGTCTCATTTTGCCTAGGTTGACTCAGAGCTGCCAGTGGATGATGTCTTTGTCCAAGTCTCCAAGGCTATTGATGCACTGTAGTAAAGCAGCATAACTAGACGGGCCTGTGTCTGATTGGTGTTTTAATTTTAATTTTGTCAATGTCAGTTTCACGAGGACTAACAAACAACAAACAGAAACAATATGCTTTCCACTCATTTGGTTAAAAAAAAAAAAACCGGATGTCCATGAAAGCTTGAAGATGTCTTAACTTTAATCCTAATCCAGCAATAAGAATCTAGTTTTAAAGTCACACAAAAAATGAATTTGCGTAAAGCAGCTTTTGAAAAAAAAAAAAAATCTCTATATGTACAATTTATAAGTCTTGTTTCCATTCTGTACTTAACATTTACAGATGTGGATGCAGGCCTGTCTACACCTCAAAGGTGCTGTATACAAGAAATATTAACCACCTTCTAACCTTTAAGGCCTACTCTTGGTCAAACACGCACTTTACACACCCTTTTTCCCGCTAAAGTGCTGCTGTATTAGAACCAAGAGTTAATGACTTCTTTATACATTGTGCCATTGAATAACTGCAGAGATCACCCAATGTGGACAAACTGGTGGAACTCTGTTTTCATGTACATTGATAGAACTTTTAAATTACGGTTGTTGACCGCTGTAAACTTCACACATTCGTTACTATTAATCTATTTACAATTATATTTAAAGCACAGAAATGTTCCATTTTTTTCTATTTTTTCATTAAGATATACACATGTAACATGGATTTCTATAACGTGGTATATGTAAAAAAGGAAAATTAAAGATTAAAGTAGCCTATAATAAAAAAAATATATATTTGATATTGATTTATTAGTGGTGATTGTGTTAAGTAAAAGCTGCACTTTACATTGCCATGCAAGCTATAGTGATACAAAAGAAAAATACTGTGTTCTTTACAGTGCACAATGCCTTGAGGCGACTGTTGTTGTGATTTGGCGCTATATAAATAAAATTGAATTGAACTGAAATTGAATAAAACAATATACAAACTCATATTGTGAGAAATCCAGGACAACAACATGTAGACTTAAAAAGGGGACTTTGACAAGGCTTACAAGTTTAAAAGGTAAACAGAGATGTTGCTGAAGCTTGTAGACACAACAGGATACAGAACACTGCGAGCCAGTCCTCTCCTGTTATAAATTTTCCTTTAAGATCTTGATGACCACCTGTTCTTCATTTGCCTCTCACCTTCCTCTCTCTCACACACACAAACACACATTTCCAGCTGGCCAAGCAAACACTGCAGCAGGTATCCGGACTACTCTCAAAGGAGAGCTCTGATCATAACTGTGCACTGCAGGGACAAGGAAGAGGAAAACGACCTCTGAAGGTACACAGGATGTGTCCATCGGAAAGTCAATCAGGAGAAGGCGTCTGTAAGCACTTTCATAAAGCCATTGAGGATGCTGCTTGAATGCTAGGAATGCTGGTCTTACTTAATAAAGGTAGAAAACAAAGGGAATGATCAGAGGTCACAGTGAAATTTATCACGTACAGCAGAGAAAAAAAGACAGAGGCGTATGTCTGTGAATGGATGAGGGAGATGGAACTGTAACCCTATGTGTGTGCACGTGTCTATTTACCTACAGTCTTGCAAGTTTGGGATCTCCACCCAAGTTAACTTGTTATGAATTACAATCCTATTCTTTTGACACACTGCTTTTACAGAATCATACAGTGCAAAGTCTTGAGCCACCCCTCATTTCTCTATATGTTGCTAGGCGCAGTGAGTTATTGAAACATAAAAATGTAGATGGAAATGCAGTATATGAGGCAAAAACAGAGTTTGTACAATTCTAACGAACTTGAAATCAATATTTGGTATGACCATGTTTATTCTTCAACATAGCCTGAACTCTCTTAGACTTGCTTTCTTCTACTTTCTTTAAGTAGTCTTCAGGAATAGTTCTCCAGGCTTCTTGAAGGACATTCAAAGCTCTTCTTGGGATGTTGGCTGCCTTTTGTTTCATTCTCTGTCAAGATGATCCCACACTTCAGTAATGTTGAGGTCCGAGCTCTTTTTCTATCCAGGTATGCTTTTACTGCATTAGCAGTGTGTTTGGGATCATTGTCATGCTACGAAATGAAGCTGTTGCCAGTCAGATGCTTTCCAAATGGTGTTGCATGGTGGATCAAAATCTGACAGCACTTTTCTGTGTTCATAATTCCATCAATTTTGACAAGATCCCCAACACCATTGGCTGAAATGCAGCCCCAAACCATGACAGAGCCTCCACCGTGTTTTGCAGATGGTTTTAGACACTTGTTGTACCTCTCTTCTGACTTCCTCCGTACAGATTGATGAGAATTTAAACCAAAATTTTAAAATTTGGATTAATCACTCCATAAGACCTGTTGCCACTGATTTTCATTCCAGTTCTTGTGTAATTTGGCATAACTCAGCCTTTTATCCATTTCTCTTCCGTCCAGTGAGACCATTTCTGATGAGGCTTCAGTAGATGGATAAACTGAAGGGCCAGATGCATCACTCAGGTCCTGTGTCAGGTCTTAGCTGGATTTTTTCCTATTTCTTAAGGACATGACTCTCAGATACTGTTCATCTGCTGCAGATAGTGTTTTTGGCCTGCCATGTCTTCTTTTGTCCTCTATTTGGCCAGTTTCCAAAACAATTTTAAGGACATACTGCACACCATGCTGAGATATGTCAAGTTTTCAGCTAATAGCTCTTTAGGAATCAACTTGTTGGTGCAAAAATAAAATTTTATGTCTGTCAAATTGTGTTGACATTTTTTTGTAGATTCAAATAAAGAAATTGGAACAAATTATGTGTTTTCTGATAGGCTGCTAGTAACAAAGTGCCTAAAGATTTGAAAGACCTTCAGAAAGCCTGGAGAACTACCACTTTAAAAATTACAAGAAAGTCTGACTCCTTGGAAACAAAGTATAAAGAAATGAGTGGTGGCTCAAGACTTTTGTACAACACTGTATGCTTCTGTGTCAAAGCAATGTGTCAAAGAAGAAACCTACTTCATTACGTTTTTCATTTCATATTGTGGCAAATATTTTCAATTTGGGTGTGGATTGCAGACAGGCCACCTTTACTCCTGCAACAATGCTGATGGGTGTGCAAACTACAGTTTGGCATTGTCTGATTCTCAAAAACATAAAAAAAAAACCTTTTCAGCTTTAATGGACTCTTTATAGATGTCTACGTTACTCATGCCATATTCGCTAATGCATGGCCATACAATCACGTATGCTGGCTTTTGAACTTTGTGCTCATAACAAGCTGGAAGCTCTCTTGCCTCCTTAACCCACAGGACATGGTGTCCATGACTTAGATTGGTTGGACCAAGAGACAGTTCTCCACTTTGCCTCAGTCCATCTTTAATGAGCTGGGGCCCAGAGAAAGCAGTGGCGTTTCTACATCTTGTTTATACTTGTTTTTTTATTTTTTCCAATGCATGGAAGAGTTCTAAGCTGGTTTTTGGTGTTGTGTTGTGATTTCCCCTACAGAATCATGTTTTTAGTTCATTGCTGCCTAAGGGCCCGAAGATCACAGACATTCAGTACTGTTTTTTTTTTTCTCTTTTTTCTTTTTCTGGTGTTGCCCCTTGCAGATAGAGACTTCTCCAGATTCCCTGGATTTTTAATGTGTTATGTAAAGTATAAAGATAGATCACCTACTCTACAGTATGAACAGAGAATAATCCCCAAATTGGTTGCAGTTTTATGTTGAAAACCATCATTTTTTAAAATTGTTGAAGTATTTGCACACATAGTCTGTCAGTGAGTGGTAAACTCCTTCCATATTCATGAGTGAAATATTCTATTTGTGAAAGACTTTATTTCCAGCATTTCACAAGTTTTCCAATGTTTTGTTCCCTATCCCAGCTTTCAATAAAGCTGGGATAGGGAATACATTTCTGAGTTTGATTGGTAGAAGTTTAATTAACATCTTCTTCTTCTTTTGGCTGCTCCCTTTAAGGGTCGCAAACTTACACTAACTTTCCTCCATCCATCCTCCTCGCTCCCATTTTCTTCAATCATGAGCTTGTTAAATTACTCCATCCTCTTTCTCATCACACTCTCTTCAGTCATTAGTACATTTCTGTTTCTATCCTTAATCACCCTAACCTGCTGCACATCCTTTCCAGCACGATCTCTCGTGCACGATCTCTCTCTCTTGATACAATTCCTTTTCTCCTTCCTTAGTGTCCAGCCACACATAAAACTCACTATAAGCCTTTAGCCTTTCCCACCTCTCTCTCTGACATATGACTAGACTTCAAGGACTCCTGTCTGCTTTCTTCATCTCCCACTTTTTCCTTTGCTAACCTCTTCCTTAAAATACTTGCCTGTACTCCCTCATTCCACCACCATGTGTCTTTGTCTTCTTCCTTCTGTCCAGAGGATACACCAAATACCTTCTTTGTAGTTTCCCTCACTACTACCAAACATGTTCCCAGTCATCTGATAACTCTTCAGTACCACCCAGAGCCCGTCTCAACTCCTTCCTGAACTCAGCAACATTTTTCCTCCCTCAACTTCCACCACTTAAAGTCTAATTTTTATTTAGAAATTTTATACAACGTCCCAATTTGTTGTAAGTCTAACACCTGCTTAATGAACAACGAAAGAGGGAAGATCTGAGCATTCAATACAAGGGCTCAGTATGTAGGATTTGATGTTTTTCTTTTAACTTTAGCGCCCCCCTGTGGAAGTTTTTTTAAACAGCCACTTCACATGCATGTAGATAGTCAACAGAATTTATTTATTTATTTATTTTTATCACCCTATCACTAAATAATGGTTAATGGTTTCTTTAAGCATGATGACTGTAAAGACTGGTTAATAGGCAAATTTCAAATATGCAAATGAAACTTTCTCTGTGTAAGATTCCAACCAAGGCAGATAAGATGATCTGAACAAATGTGTGCATGATGTGTAAACGTGTTCACTTATTTGCACAGCAGAGTCTAACACCATAAAAAAATCACTGAAATTCTAAGCAAAGGTTGTTGGGCTTCATGTAACCAGGACATCAGGTATCTCATGGGAGTCATCTCAGCTACCAGTCGGTTATGTATACAGAGTTTTTAGGGTGAAACAACTTGCTGAGAAAATAACCTGCTTTCAGACTGTCACAGACAGTTACTTGCAGCTTTAAGGCTAAAAATAACCAGGGCCTCTAATTTACATCAAAGATAAATGCACTCTAACAAAAGCCCTGGATTACTTTTAAAGGTGAGATATGATTTTGCAAATGGGACTTTTCTATAATGAGGATCTTGACAATTAAACACCATAGGGGATTGTAGGTGTAGGTTAAATGGCTTTGAAAAACTGACAGCCTTCTGTTCATCTGGTATCAGTCTGTGAAATTACCAGTGGAAGGCCATGTGTCAGATCCCCCCTTGGAGTACGATAAGGAAACAAGTAAGCTGGCTCATAGTCTTTATTCTCCTTCTACTTTGCTATGGACTGCATAGCACGGGCTGGCTGGCACCACCACAGAGACCCAGTGGCACCGTGCGGGAACCAACGTCAACTTGTGATGAAAGACGACGGCCGATTGTTTCCTGTTATTGAAAAAGGACGCATGGGTGGGGGTGGAGAGTTGGGGGCAGGCTCCAATAAAAAGGAATGCCATTGAAGCAGAGGGCTACTGTCCTTTGGCCAGTTTCAGATGTGATTAAATACCTGAAGTGAATGCCAACTGTGACATACTCCTCATCTGCTAAATGCAAGCAATGTAATGTACTAGAGCATTGGAGTAATTTAAGTATCAATGGATACAAGTAGCATACAGTTGTCTCTGTTTAGTGTCATATCCTATGTGCACTTCTTTGTTCATGTTGCCTGAAAGAATGAGATCAAGTTTATAGAGTCCATACACAGAATATCAACTAGACTTTAAAAGTCAGGCTCTTTGTATGACTGTTCTTAATGCCGTGTGTGTTTTTATCATGCCTGTGATCTACAGTCATGCGTTGCCTAGATTAGTCCTATGTACACTACACTGTGTAAGTAAACTTACCATCATGCGCACATGTTTCAGGTGACTTCTTTTATATTTCTTTATTACACATGTAAATCACTAGGGAGTAAAAAATGAGAGAAACACACAAGACTGCAGAGTTGCTGTTTGTGCAACTTTGTTTGCCACAGCAGTTTTGTAATTACTGTGAACGCTTTTGTTGCATTGTTGATTTGATACGATGATGACTCTACTGACTCTGTTCAGTACAAGAAAGATGTTGTGTCTACTCTTTATGACTCCCACTCTTTCTTTGTGAGGCTGAAGTAGCCAAACATAAATACAGTTCAAAGAAAAGTTGAACTTTTTTTTTCATTTTTGGGTTTCATCAGATAAACTAAAAAGCTTTTAATAAATATCACAATGTGTTTGTTTTTACAAGGTGTTATTACAAATATTATTTATAACATCAAATAAGTAATTGATTAATGTATGTGCAATAAATCCAACAAAACCAAAAATCAAAGTTAAGATTGTTCAAGTGTTCCCTTGATTTTTATGAGCAGTATATTTCAGTCTCAATTCTGCTTGATACGCCTACTTCACGAGTAAATTTTGCAGGTTATGAGTGTAAGTAATAAACTTTAATGATAACTGAAACCCACTTTGCTGCCATTGAAAAGCCAGAAATGAAAAAAAAGGCCAAAACTGCATATTGATTAAAGTAAAATGTGACAAACTGCTGGGAACAGACCTAGTGAATAAATCATGACCTAAATGAGATAGTGAGTGTGACTTAAACCTCTGCTTTGCTGAAAAGACCAGAGGGAAGCTGGTTTGGCCCAATGAGGAACTTCAAATTGATACATAAAGTTAAATACCATGTTTCTGTTGCATTTTAAATATGGTTTCTCCCTTTTAGGTGTATTGGTCTTTTAATTATGTCTCCTTGTGTCATCCTCCCCTAGTTCTTTGATGGCACTTCACTTGTGAATGCTAACTGTTAGGTATGACCAACTCTGAACTGACAACAGAATACATTTTCTTACGCTTTATTTTTATTTTTCCTCTTTGGTTAAAATGCTGCTTTTTAATGGAAACATGTATAACTGTCTTGTCGTAACGGCTTACTTAGACACTTGAATAGAACAAAGACACTGAGTTTGCTTATTATCTCAAGACAAAATGTCTTGGCCTAGTGACCTCTGGTTTACTCTCCTGCTGCAGCTGTTAAACTTACTGTATCACTCCTCAGATCCAAGTCCAAAATCATTCAATTACATCTTAATACATTATCTATAGTGTCTCTGTATTACTCTGCACCATCACCACCACAAACAGGAGTCACAAAATGCATATCCTTTATGCGATATGGTAATTTTGCCATCCATAAAATGTAATTTACTGCACTGTGGGAGTATTAGTGGAAAATAGTGTACATAGGAAAAACACCTGCAGTGGCACCTGGTAAATAATTTTAACTAAAATGGACCTGCTAATATCTTTAAATTATGCATCAGTTTCCTAAGTATAGACCATTAAACACAGTGCTGACCTTTACCTGATAATAGGTGTGTAATTTCCATAATAGCACTGTAATGACACTGATTATGCTTCCCCGAGGCATATAAAAACTCACTTCCAGATTGCACAATTCTGTGTCAGTCTGGGAACAATATTGTATGTGACTAGATATGTGACAGGAAATAGGAATTAACATACATAACACAAAATAAGCAACAATTTGTGTATCATAAAACTGTGGCATCAGCTCTGGGCAGCTTGGACTTAGTACGTACGTACATGAGATGAGGTGACATCTGAATCTTCTTGTCAGACTGAAAGACGAGAAAGGACCAAATGTGACAGTAATTACTGAAACACCTTCAGTAATGTGTGCACTCTGTTGTTTGGCAGATGTGTCATATGGTGTTCTCCAAACATATTCAGACAACTGTGGAACTAAAACTCGGATATCTAGCGATATCTCTGAGAACACCTCTTTAATTTGTTTTAGCACTGACTGCAGGCACTAGTACTTCATTTAAATCACAGCTCAGTAATTGTGCTTGCTACAGCAGTTTTGTAATTACTGTAAATGCTTTTGTTGCATTGCTGTTGATCTGATTCTGAAATTCTGACCCCACCATCCGAATGTTGCAGCAGAAATAGAGACTCATCAGATCAGGCAACATTTTTCCAATCTTCTGTTGTCCAATTTTGGTGAGTCCACGTGAATTGTAACCTCAGTTTCCTGACAGGAGTGGAGCACCTGGTGTGGTCTTTTGCGGCTGTAGACCATCTGCTTCAAGATTTGACATGTTGTGTTTGAATCAGAGATGCTCCTCTACATACCTTGGTTGTAACGAGTGGTTATTTGAGTTATTGTCACCTTCCTATCAGCTTGAAGCAGTCTGGCCACTCTCCTCTGACCTCTGGCAACAACAAGTGATTTAAGTCCAGAGAACTAGATAGTTACTCTGGATATTTTCTTTTCATCTGACAATTTTCTGTAAACCTTAGAGGTGGTTGTGTGAGAAAATCCCAGTAGATCAGAAGTTTCTGAAATACTCCGACCAGTCTGACTGGCACCAACAACCATGCCATTTTCACTGTCTGTTAAATCAGCTTTCTTCCCCATTCTGATGCTCAGTTTGAACTTCAGGTCGATTTGACCAGGTCTACATACCTAACTGCAGGGGGTTGCTGCCATGTTTTCGGCTGACTAGATATTTGTAACTAGCAGTTGAACGGATGTACCTAATAAAGTGGCTGATGAGTGTAGTCAGTCAGTGTTCAGTTTGTTCCAAATAAAACAGTTAGGACTCATGATTCTGCTTCCGGAAAGTTCATATCCTTTGTGATAAAACTCTGGTTTATATTATTCATCCTTCTTATGAGAATCCCAGTCCACTTTGGAAAGTACAGCTACAATGTGTCATAGGAGTGATTTTCTTTCAACATAATGGTCATTCATCAACCCTTGTATGAAATGCACAGCATGTTTTCCTTTCTTAGCTAATAATACCCTGCACTAGATAAGTTTCAAATACAATAATTTTACTGTCACGCCCCTTGGTTTGTCACAATTGGTTTAAAAAGCTATAAAATCTTACTAGTCGAAAATTCCACTGATTGACAATGCCATGACAGAGGGAGCGCTTATTAGATTGAAAATTAAAAAAAAAGCCTACCGGTGGGAGGGGTGCAGAAGTAAATTTGCACCGCCCAGGCAGCACAAAAAGTTTGGAAAGTCCTGGCATCGTTACATTTCTCAGTGCACCACAACCCCGCCCGTGGATTAAAAAGCCTACTTTATTCGAAATAGACACCTACTCAAAAGGTAAGTTTTGTTATTCATAACTTTTTCTACTTTATCTTTGCAAACCCTCAGTGATCTGTGGTCCATTTCCTGATAGAATGTAGGGAAATCTTTGCCTAGATTCTAGACCATTCCGGCTTAATGCCCGTTTAAAACAATTTGCGCATGTTTAGGTCAAATAACGGTAACGCTGTAAAGATGCCAAATATTAGACTTGCGAAAACAAGGAATTATGGGTGGCTGAAAGGCGGGTACTTGTGTTTAGGGCATAATACTTTCTGTATTACCGCAGCGCCTGATAAATTCCACTTTTAGTAGTTTATTAATGCTCTTCTGTGAAATTTAAAATGCATGTTAGCCCATGGTTAAAGACAGCTTTCTCTTACAGCAAGATGTTCAGGGAAATAACGAATTTACGAGACATTTTGTTTTCCTTTGGAACTCCATAAACAGTTTACACAGGCTCTTCCTTTCCCTCTATATGAATCATTTAACTGGAGCAGTCTCCTTCTTATCTGACGCTGGCATTGTGGCATTATTTAAAGAAAACGGTGCCGTAGTGCTTCCTGAAACCGTCGGCCAGAAGTATAGTGACCACCAGATAACCTCTAGGTTCAGACCCTTATTGTGCGCCAGGAAGACGGGCAGAAACATGATGGGATTGTCTCATGAGGAAATTCCAGTCATCCTATGAGGGAGAAATTTAAACAGCGTGTCTTTAGCCGTCTGCACAGGTTTCACACCAGTAATATCATTACAATATTCATGTTAATAATAAATAATTATGACCATACTTATGGTTGCTCGGCAGCAGAGACTACACTCATGCTTTAACTTTTCCATAAAACACATTTGGACTCATGGGTTGACATCGCATGCTTACTCTGAGAGTGACATGCTGGAAATTGGCAGTTAGTCAGAGCCTTATCAGCCATCACGTCTCCTCACTGTTTCACTTCTTACTTCCTGACCTTTCAACCTTTTAAGACTGGAATTGTCTGCTCTTCCGCTGTCACAGTCTTTGCTGCTCTGCCACTAGACAAGCACGCGTCAACCTCCGCCCGAGTGTCTTCACACCACAGAGAGTCTGAGATTCCGCTTTCTCCAACACCTTAAACTTAAGCAGCAGAGATGGAGGATTGTGTGACACGGTTTGCCCTTCTTCTGTGCATCACCAGTGTAGCCTTTGGTAAGTCTCCCAGCTGATATTCTGTATTTTAGCAGTTCAGATCTTAAGTTAGGCTTCATGCTTATTTTTATTAAATAGAGAAAAAAGAAAACAGTATCAACCTAGTCAACAGACACTAGATTTTGAAGATCTGAAACCTCCAGGGACTATTTCTCCCAGCCTGAAGTTCAAATGCAGATATGAATCTTCTCCTGTCTTGTACTCTGACAACATTGTATTTCTTGCATGGAAATCAGTCTGAAGAGAAAAATACATGGAAAAAATTATTATGGAGTCTCTTGAATGATGCTTTAACCTTACAAATCAAATCAAGGATTATACTGTATGTGCAATATATTAGTACAACTGGCAACAAGGACATGATGGCACAAGTTCAAAACCAGTGTAGTTCCAAGTCAGCCAAAGCATTTGTTTGTCTAGTTTTTCAGTTTTTTCAGTGCTAAAAAATATGTTCTTTAGAGAATGTCTGGATCCAAGAAACAAGACAGCATGTGGACAGCGATAGATTTTATGTGATCTTCTCTGTTGTCCGCTCTACCATTCCCCCCTTTGGCTGCATGTGGCTGCTCAAATCGAATTCAAACCTGTAATCCCTGCGAGGTGGCAAAAGGATCAGAAACCCTCCCTATCTCCATAGGCCATAATCCAGCCTCGCTCTCTTACCTTCAGTGATGCTTCAGGGTGTTTGCTTCAGACTTCCCCGCAGCACTATGGCATTTGGGGTGGCCACAATTTAGATGGGTTTTAACCATCTAAAGGCAAAAAAAAAAAAATTGTTCTAAATTTCATGTTATAATTTTTAAAACATCAGCAGTTAAAAGTGGATTTAAAGGTGTCTGTAACAATTTTAGTCACAGACACCTTCTTTCCCCCCCAAATAGAATATGTGCTAATCTATAATCTATATATGAAAATGTTTCCCTTTTTTAATGTTATTGATCTTTTATTATTAGCTTTAGGGGGACTTATATCCCTATCTGGTTGTTTATCTAAGTGTTAAAAGCTACAAGCCTCATTTTAATAGCTGACTGTAAATGTAAAATACAAATTCCCTCACTCTAAATGTCATAAAAGAAAGCATAACACACCCTGGTGTTATTTAATACAGCTTTAAAATTAACTGTCAGTTAAATGAGCTTGTCTGCTTTCATTTTTCAATGCTGTACTTAAATGCGTAAAAACCCCCCCAAAAAAACCACTTAAGTGCCAAATAACCTTTTCCACACTCCAGCTCTGTAAACATACAGCAGAAAAATAAAGTGACATTTTCAACTTGCTCTTTAAATAAAGCAAAGTAGCCGAGGCAAGCATACATCACTGTTAAAGTTATGCGCCAGAAAAACAAGCCCATTCACTGAATTTGGCTTTAGTGCTGACCTGCTGTATGACAAATCACAATATTGCCACAAGTGCTAAACACCCTCTCAGCAGGGGTGCTGGTGGCAGAAATACAGAGGTATTTTTTGGCCAACTGGCAGACCTATGGAGAGCTGACCTTATGTAGCTTCCACTGCAGGGGATCAGTCTCGCTGTCTGCTGGTGGAGACTGTGAGGAGCTGTTTTGCTCAGTCCTAATTGCCTCTGTGACACATAGTTCTGTATTTGCTATCATTTTTTCTTTCTTGAATGAGGCTCTGAGAATTTTCCTTTTTTTCTTCTTATTTTTGCATCTGCTGCAGCAGCTTTAGAAGAAGATCCAGAGGGAGCTGTGCCACTGTTTTCAGGCAGCACTCTGACTCTCTGTATATTAATCCAAACAGGGTGACATGTATGAGCTCCTTTTACATAATTTCTTTATTAAGTTTATTTTTATTTTATAGTCCAGTACTGCCATATTAATTAAACATTTTCTCTAATATTGTCTCCTGGGATTAATAATGTGTTCTTAAACAAATCAAGCACGATCCTCAGGTGTGACACACTGTAGCTATCACTATAAAATCAAATTTCCAGACTGATGATAAATATATAAACAGTTATATAAGTATATATTCCATAAACATATTGAAATGTGAAAAATGTCACTAGCAGGACATCCACTGTGATTCGATGTCTGTGTATTTAATCGAATCCAAGTAAACTTCAAGTCACTGAGGGAGAAGACATGATGTGAAAGCAACTAAAAAGAAGAGGTAAACAGAAAAAGTAAATCAAAAATAGCCTGCAGCCTGCCACAAATCCCATGAAACCCTTACCCAACTGCAAGCAATGGCATATTGTGTTTTGCTTCAGGTCAGTCTCGCTTTAGCTTTATTTAAGCTTTCCATATGTTTGACCCCTGTCAGCTCCTTGAAATCAGACTCATGAAATCCTCTTGTGATGTTTAAAGCAGGGTTTGAATTTCAAACAGTTGTTAAACTCAAAGTTAAAGTAATCCAAGTACTCCATGTATACCTCTTATTGGTACATTATGTACTCTATGCTATGATAGATGCACAATCTTGCCAAATGACCCAGTAAACCCAGAGGATTATGTGTCTATAATTCTGAGACTCGTATACTACCACCTAATTTTCTGAAACTGGAAACATAATTGCTCCTTGGAGCTCCCCTTGGTCTTCTGTCATGTGTTCATTTACCTTTGGACAGATTATCAGCATTAAAGAGTTAGTAGTAAAAAACTTACAGACTAGGATTTCTTCCTCAGTGTTCCTACATGCTTATTGTGGGTTGTGTGAGACCAAAAGACTGAAATATTAGTCCTATTGCAATAGTAGAGACAGTGTCTTTCATTAAAATTACACTATCTAACTAATCCGGCCAAATTTAGAGACTCTACAGATGATAATAAGGTGGATGCCTCGCAGCAGTCCCTGGGTAAATCAGTAAAACTGCAGTCATCTTGTTAAGCCCACCAGACTCCAGTTCTTTAGCTCTAATGCTGACTTCCTTGCTTCCTTTTTAAGAACTCAGGCATGACTTTTATACTTACCCTGCAATTTGACAAACACGGATAAATTTGGTTCTGAGGCCGTGTTTTCTTTAGCTCTGGATTATCTGTAAAGTCACCCACTGCCTATGTCTTTCAGTGAAAAGATCATCCATTCTTTCATGTTACAGCATGATTATTAAAATTCTCTCTGTGTTGGGATCAGTCAGGCCTCTCTCTTTCTTGTTTGCAGCTCATCCATATTCTCTGGACAAGCTTCTGTCAGGCTCCAGTAAAACAGACAACATCATGCTGGTCTTAGTTTCACTACACTGCTTCCCTGTGAGGTCAATTGTGTTCAAAATGTTGTTGTTTGTTTTGAAGGTCTTACATGGTCCAAGCTACAGGTTTATCTCTGAGCGCCTCTGGAGCTACAATGTATCCGAATCCCTTTAGTTATTTGACTGTGGTATTTGCTTGTGCCAAGCTCATGTGCCACGTTCAGGACACTACAATAGTTCTAATAAACATGCCATTTTCCCTCAGTTGTCTAACTGTATTACTTCTCTTTATGTTTTTGCTTTTGACACTAGCCTTTTTTTAATCTTGTGTATTCCAGTCAGTCTGTAGTGCAGCTACTGTGTCACACTTTCTTGCAGTTGTGTTGTTTCAAGGCATTTGTGAAGCCATCGTGGCACCTTTCCGTATGGATGTGATAGCATTTTTCTCACTTACTTCTCAGCCTATCTGCAAATAAAATGACTTTTACTGATGTAAGCCAATGCTTGTGTTAAATTTGCACTGGCTAAACGTTCAAAAATAGTGTGATGGAGAGCTGAAAGACTGAAGATTGAAGACTTCTTTGTTTCCCTGGCACCACAATCGGTGCCTCCCTGTCTTGTTAAGAACTCTACTTTTGTAAACACCCCCACTTTCTCTTATAAATCTCTCATTAATCTTCACTTTCTAAGCCCAAACTGAGATAACCCTTATGATGTCATCAGGTTAATTTGCCTGACTTGAAAAAGCCCCTCCAGGATACAGAGGACATTATGCAACCAGCTTTCAGGCTGTGACAAATTAACTGATCTTTGTGTATACAATCAGTGGAGTGCCCCTGTTGGCCTTTTAGATCTAGGCATTTTAGCATGTACATAGTTTTGTTATCCAGGCGTTGCTGCAGATTGCGTCTCGCTAGCTGCTTATTATATGGGAAGTAGCTGCATGCCACCTCCTTTGAAGACAATTTTCAGATTATTATTTCCAGACCAAGCACAATAACTGCTACCACTTAAGCTGACTGTGGCAGTTGGACACATAAACAGTTATCTTTGCGTCTGACTGAAGTCTTTGTATTTAGTGATTTTTATCCACTGTGAGTCCGGCATTTCCTGGCAGGAAAATCGTGTTGAATATGCCCCCTGCTGCAGCAGCTTTCCCAGTGGGAGACAGACATCATGATGTTAACTGCCAGACCTCCTGCTGCACTTTTGCTTACCCCTGAGTCTCCCGCCATGGGCTAAAGGAAAAGTACAAAAGTGATTAGTGAACCACTGGAGAAGGACGACAAGCTGTCTGAAAACGAATCTTAAAGAGGGAAAGAGAGACGGGCAGACAGACAGAAACACAAACATAGATAACAGAATTCATAAAGGCTGATTCATGGAGACAGTGAGGGAGTGGGGATCAAATTTATGTGACTGTCAAAGAGAAGATAAGTGGTTCAGAAGAAAGATTTGGGGGAAGAGAAGTAAATAGTGGATTAAAAAAAATGAAAGATAAGAAAAAAGGCAAAATGGATAAACATTGAAAGATATAGTGTCGTGGATGTGGAGTGAAATTTTAAGTAGTAATAAGTGAAAATGAAAAACTATTAATTACACAAAATAATCAGACCAAAGAGAAAGAGGGGGGAAAAATACTGAAACCAAAAGAGGAATTTGTTAGTTAACCGAAAGGGGATGTCAGGGATTTAAAAAGATTAAAAGAAATTGAAAGAGATGACTGAGGTTTCTCAGAAAGCATGCTGAAGTAGAAAAAAAGAAAAAAAAAGAAAACACATCATGTTAAAAATGGCTTTGAGAGTCAAAACAGTCCACTTCCCCTGTTTTACTGTAGTGAGCCAGCTCTGCCTGCAGTCAGACTGGGTGGCAGGGAGACGCGACCGCTTGTCGCTGCCTGAGACCGATTTCAATCTCCTTCAGTATTATGCCCCTCCCAAATAACAATCCATTTCTGACTGCCTTGCTTTTCCTCTATTTGAATACAGAAAGCATTGTGGGGGAGCCTCACTAACACCATGTCCCGGCACTTGACTGCATATCAAGACAGTTTAATCATGCAGTGCGGTATATACATGATGATATCTGTGTGATCTCAAAAGGGAGTCCATAGTTTTAAATCCATTTTCACTTTGTCATTGAGAAGACTAGTGTTAATTTCATCAAAGAAAAACTGGGATGAAAAATATTGACAACTGATCTTTCATGATGAAAGCGAAACTGCTGCGTGTGAGAAAACTGGATAAAATCAAAATGTTAAGATTAAAACTATAAAAAATGTTTTACGTTTTTGTTGTCAGATAAAATTTATTCAACAAATAAAAAATTAATTAAAATATTCATGATGGACAAATGAACTTGTTATTGTTTCACTGAAAAGTCTTTGGAATTAAATACTGCAAGTTTTTATTAGTAAACATTTCCACTGACCAAAAAAATCTTTTTTTAACAAGTTCTGCTGTCAATAGTAAGATATAAGCCATGTCAGGTCTCAATTTAAATTCTGCTCAGGATTTCACTGTCTATGGATGAACATGGGTATTTAGAAGGCAGGATACAAAGCTGGTCCATGCGCACACATTTCCAGGTGGAATCTGTTTTATCAAAGGAACATTGGATGCAGGTGTGTGTACGCAAGTTTTATAAATCTCATTTTTTTGTTCACGCTATTATTGGCTTTTGTGCTCATGTACACTTGTAGTATTGATCTTAAGGCCTCTTTTATAAATGAGATCTCTAATCTGGACAGAACAGACCTGTGATTGGCTAAAGCTTTCTTAGTTCCATCTCAGACCACCTGAATTACAATATGCTGCCCCAAGGTTATTATGGATTTTTTTTTTTTTTTTGTCAAATTACTGCCCAAAACATGTTGCCTGCCCCAGCTTTAATATGATACAGTTAATGAAACACAGGTGATGCAGTGTTAATGTTAATTTCATCCAGATATTGTCTGAGCTTTCAAAAGATTTAGAATCTCTTTACCAGTCAAAGCCAGAAAGAGTTTTTTTTTTTTTTTAGTGAACAAGTGAATCGATGATCTTTTGAATAGCTGCTGCTTTTCATTGAAGAGAATAAGTAGCTGTGGCAATAATGCTAGAGCAAGATGAGCAGGAAGGACATAGAGCGGCTCTGTTTAGAGTTTGTAAATGATAATGTTAACTGGACTTACTTGTGTCACTGCAGAGCAGAGGGACATGGACTCTGAGCCATAGATGTGAATGACTCTTGTAGTCATGGTAACATTACATAAAAAAAAGATGCTTTTTTTTGGGGGGGGGGGAATGAAGCCTGTCCTGGCTGTCATAGGGTGAGAGGCAGGGTACATCCTGGACAAGTAGCCAATCTGGTGCAAGGCTAACACATACAGATAACCACTTACACCTACGACCAATTTAGAATCACCAATTAACACGTACACAGACATGATGAGAACATACAAACTCAACACGAAAAAGGCCCCACCTAGAGTCACACCCAGGACTTTCAACAGTGCTAACCACCGCAACACCGTGTCGCCCAATAATAATAAAAATCAACTGCCAAAAATTTGACTGAGATTTTTGGCAAAGATAAATAAATAAATAATTACTAAAATGAAATTTATACCAGGGCCAAATGTATCACTGGACAAGACCCTCTTTGTTGTAAATTGTATTAAACAGCATACTTTCTCAGTAAACCAACAAAAAATATATTTTTGGGTGAAGATATGAAAAACTGTTCATGCTGCACTGTGTCTGGCCTTTATGTTACATAAATGAAACCATCTTCTTCTTAATGGCTCTGGAAGTTTTCTTTACTACTCAAACCTGAGTGCAGGATCATCATATAAATTTAAGATACTGGCACTTAGCTGTGTCCTGAACATCATTATTGTGTGACTGCAAGGTCTCGAGCCCTCTGGCCCAGTGGTTTTCATTGTGGAGTTGTATGAGAACTGAATGCCTCATTAGTGCTGGGCGAGATAAATGCCTAGTCAGCATGGCGACCACTTGTACCCATGTCCACATGCCTGCTGTCTGTGAAGATAAGGCATGGCGTTATGTATTCTTATCTTGTGGTCTGTCTGCCACAGTCACCCCTGGGATCTGCACAAATGCAGGAAATGTACCTGTATAGTATTATTGGATTTAGTAGATGAACTATTGACATGCCATCTGACTCACTCTATGACTTCAAGTCAGAGGTGCTAAGTCATAGCGGGGTTACATTTGGAAATATTTTACATTGTCTGTACTTACTTAGCAAAATCTTTAGACAAGTATCTCTAATTAATGATTATGCAGGTCCGAGTTAGTCCCATATTCCTTGACAGAGTAGCTACAACATGTACTCAGTTGAAAAGCTTTCAGATATTTTGTGTCATGTTTTAGCATGAGCAAAGACCTATTGCTTGGAAGTTTCCTTTTGGTCTGAATTAATTTCAACAAACATAAATTGTGGAATTTTTAGCTCAGATGTATTTTAGATGTTAAATGTACAATTTAGTTGTACACAGCGCTTTCCTAAACAGGAAATACAGGCTTTCTCAGTAGACGATATACTGATTTCTAATGGTGCACAATATGCAGTTGAGTGCTTTAAAATGGCAGTGCCTCTTGATTCAAGCACTGGGTGGGTAGTTTTCCTGTTGATTCAGGTGCCAAACTGGTCAATCTGTATTTAAAGAGCTGAAATTTCTCTCTGATGTCTGGCTGTGTGTGTGTTTTTCTAGCATGTGTGTATGTTTGATGTGATGAGAGAGCCCTCACTGGATTTGAACGCTTGATATTTCATTTGCTTGTATTTCTGTGATATGTCAGAAAGCAGAATATGTGACTCAAAGAGAAAGCTTTGAGACATCTGACAGATTATTTTAATCTGCTCATATACTGTAACTACAACAAATCCAACAGTCAAACTTGGGATACTTAATAATCTTTTCACAGATGCTGCAGGGAATAAAGTTACACTTGTCAAATAACGTGCCGCAGTCCAGACACTTCCATTAGTTAAACAGTGAAATGAAATCAAAAACTTGAAGCTGTCTCATAGATCTCTTTTTGAGATGATTCAAAACCCTTTGAGGCCCACTAAAGTCTTTTGTGGCCACATATATTTAAATATCTCTTCAAGAGATTATACATTTTGTGCTTCTTTGTTGATCACAATAGATTTTTTTTTAATTTATGGATGTCAACACCTTTTAACAGCATCAGAAAGTAACATGTGGTAGTAGTCATGTACGAATGTTTACAGAATATCACTTCCAGTTTGAGAGACTCTCCAGTCCTGTATAGTGCACTATGGTGGCTCTGTCCATGGATCATGAATTGCACCCTTGACCTCACTCACTTAGAATATGTTAAGAAAATATCAGCACCTTCATTAATATGCAGTCTTCATGTTGGAAAGTATAATTACTGGCAAAACCCAGTCAAGAAAAACAGGCTAATCTCTATTGGTTCTACACGAAGCATATGTTGTGCAAAGCTACATCAATCTTGAATGATTAGGAGCAGCCACTGTGCAATGAATCTCTTAACACTTCAGCCTGTTTTGGTTGCACGCAGTTAGCATGAAACTTGCTAAATTAGTCTGTCTATCCACCAATTAACACTCAGATGATTAATTGTGTTTTGCTAATGCTCTTTCGGTATAGAGGAGGAAAATCTAACCAAATAAGTGGATAGAAAAGAAACACTATACCCATTAATTAGCTGCAATATAGTACATTACCTAAGAGTACATACGAGCATTGACAAAAAAATTATCATATGATCAGCAGCAGTGGCTAAATACTAGCAGCAGACAGGGCATAAAGTCTTTTTTTTTGGGGGGGGTGGTGAACAACGCCACTGGTTTACGACAATGATGAGACGACGGACGAATGGCTCCCAGAGGTGTAAACAGAGCTAGTGTGAAGACAGGCTGTCTCCAGACCCGCTATCACATCCGTAATTCCTCACCAGCAAATACTGGAAGTAGGACTTGGCTATTAAACTAACAAGACTAATCAGCATTTTTTTTTTTTTTTTGGATAAAATTCCAGAACTTAGAAGAGGAAGGTGAGATGGTCAGGAAGCTTGTGTGTTGTATGGAGTGTGTACTGTGTACTATGCAGGGGTGAGAGGCCAGGGGACAGTGCAGGCCCCTGCAGAGCACTGATAAGAGCTTGTTTACCTTCCTGTGGATGGTCAGGCCTCAATCTACAGTCGCGGAAGCGCCAGGACAATAGGTGTGTGTATGTGTGTGTGTGTGTGTGTGTGTATGTGGAATCAAGAGAGAAACTTGAGCTAGCCTTGAAGCTCCCCCTTCCCTCTCTGACTAACTAGGGTAGGACTGCTGACCCTCCCTCCACATTCCCCGTCACGACTCTGTCGCCCGACCCTGGACACAAACAGTTTACTTGACCCCAAGGGACCATGGGAGACAGCTGGTCTTGATGTTGTTTGCTGTCAGGGTTTCCCCCTCCTGTTTTTTCTCCCCTTCCCCTCTCTCTCTCTCTCTCTCTGTGTGTCTTTAAAACCATCCAGCTGCAAGTTTTGCAAGTATTCATTTTGCATATACTCCAGGCAAGTAGCTCTATTTTTCCACAGTGACTCACAATGAGGGAGTGCATGAAAGATCGGGCATGAAATCAAGCCTGCCTGCTTGCTTTCCTGAGGTGAATGAAAAGGCAGCAAGTTATTGAACAGCAAGTACTCAATGCTTTGAATTGAAATCAGCATTTAGTTAAGGTGTGAAGGACTTGCTACTGGCTGTCAGTATTCTGCACAGTTGGGTTGCTTCAAGTTAATGCAACACACAAACAGTCTTGGGCTTTTGAGATCTTTAAGAACACCCTGAAATATGTAAAACTACCCAAATCACATATTTTTGTGGCGAATAACGCAAATGAATAATTATTTGTGTACATTGACTATGTGCAGTGTCAGTCTCTGCAAAAGTCTGAATATGTCAAGCAAGATTTCTTACTACTTTGACTTTTTGGTTCATTAAATAAATAGCCCTTTGTATTTGCTGTTCACAGGCTTCTAGTCTTCTTTACTGTTATTACTCCCATTACCAGAGTCAGCTTCAGTCCTTTCTAATTCTGCTGACCAGTGAGATGCTAATACTCTAAAATATATTCAAAATGACAAGTTGACTGAAAAGTGAACTGTACTTTTGTATTTGTGGATTCACAAACACTACTTGACAGTGGTAGCATATTGTGTGATGATTGGTCTCTGTTTAAAGTGTTGTAGAGAAGGTTTGCATACCACTAGCGTGTTAAAACATTCACAAATGTAAAAGCAACACGTTTGAGTTTAAACACGTATAAAGTTAGGATATGAGCAATGTGTAGGGTACCTTTGATCTTAATAATGATAAATCACCTCCCAGTCTCCAAGCACAGCCTCTGGCCTCAGTTCAGCTACACTGCACTCTTCATAATTATGTGGCTCCCTCCTGGACAGTGATACTTCATTTGAGAGGTTCAGGTTGGCATCCTGAATTAATTACATTTTTCCAAAGTGTTTTAATTTAAATCTGGAAACAATGGAGAGAGCACTTTGGTGAACACGTGAATAATCTGTTTAGTGGGGTGTTGCTGGTCAGACAAGCTGTAGTCTAAAAATATGAAAATTAACATAATGTAATTAATACAGCAAAAGTAAGATGTCACATATTTCTCATCCTAAAGTCTAGACAAGACAAATCTATGCTCTATTTTGTGAGGCTTACTTTCTGAATAAGTGCATTGGTGACACTTTCATAAAATGCTAGTGTTAGCATGATAACATTTTTACATAAAGAAGCTGACCTGACCTTGCTGCTAACTGAAACTTAAGTGTGAAACGAGCGTGACAAAATAAAATGTAGCATGCTGAGCTAAACATAATAAACTATGCCTATTTACTGAATGAGCACAACCAGTGTTGTTCATATTAATCACACATTTCTATCCTTGTATTATCTTGATTTCTATGTAATGTTTTATACTGCAGGGAAAGTCTGAGGATGGAATAGGGGACCATATGTATATACATTATATTGCCAAAAGTATTTGCTCGTCTGCCTTCACACGGCTATGAGCTTGAGTGACATCCCATTCTTAATCCATAGGGTTTAATATGATGTCGGCCCACCCTTTGCAGCTATAACAGCTTCAACGCTTCTGGGAAGGCTTTCCACAAGGTTTAGGAGTGTGTTTATGGGAATTTTTGACCATTCTTCCAGAAGCACATTTGTGAGGTCAGACACTGATGTTGGATGAGAAGGCCTGGCTCACAGTCTCTGCTCTAATTCATCCCAAAGGTGTTCTATCGGGTTGAGGTCAGCACTCTGTGCAGGCCAGTCCACACCAAACTCGCTCATCCATGTCTTTATGGACCTTGCTTTTTGTACTGGTGCGCAGTCATGTTGAAACAGGAAAGGGGCCATCACCAAACTGTTCCCACAAAGTTGGGAACACGAAATTGTCCAAAATGTCTTGGTATACTGAAGCATTAAGAGTTCCTTTCATTGGAACTAAGGGGCCGACCCCAACTCCTGAAAACAACTCCACACCATAATCCCCCCTCCACCAAACTTTACACTTGGCACAATGCAGTCAGACAAGTACCGTTCTCCTGGCAACCGCCAAACCCAGACTCGTCCATCGGATTGCCAGACGGAGAAGCGTGATTCGTCA
>VUQS01012062.1:3632-14567 GCA_015108495.1 Heterochromis multidens
ATACCACCAACCTGAGCTGCCTTGTTATCTGTTGGCATTTGTAAATAAATTGCACTTCGGGTGAAGAGAATTCCTGCCTCCAAGTGTGCTTCCTCCATCACATTTGTAGCCCTCTTACATGTGGTGTTAAGATAAAACAGGAATGCCTCCTAAAAAGCTGTAACAACAGCAAATGGATGATGGTGCAGAGGAATGTGTCTCTGCAGACTCTGGGAAAGCTGAGTTCCAGTTTGGAGTTACTTCCAGTATGTCCATGGAGGCTAGTCTGGCTTCTTTGGAAATGATGGTTGAGAGTTTCATGCAAATTCAAATGGAGAGAGACAAAAGACAGGAAGAGGTGAATAATCAAAAACAGGAAGACAAACTCAGCATCCTGTCCCATCAGGTGAGACAGCTCCAACTCAACCTGGAAGCCACCGGGGCTGGTCAACCGTCACCAGCAGCAAGTAGAGAAATGTTTCTCCCACTGAAAATGCTACATCCAGATGAACAGATTCAGCTTTCTGGGATTTCCTTACCTGGATTATTGAGCATGCATCAAGGAAAGATATGTCGAAGCTGGTCCTCAAGCTTTACTTTAAAGTTCTGTTCCCAGAGGTGAAGGTTTGGGTAAAAGAGCACAACTCAGACTGTTGAGAAGGCTGTTGAACTGGTTGATGCCTATATAACTGCTAATAAGGGACCAGGGGTCTGGCCACATTACGCTGGCCAGCTCAGACCACAAAGAGGTAAGTTAAGTAAGAAGGGTTTGGTAAAGGTGCATCTGGTCAGGCTAGCTCCAAAAAACCCGCTGAGTGATGTAAACTAACTCAACTGTAAAGTTCAGTCAGGCAATAAAGCTCAGGTTTTGTGTCACAGCTGTAGTGAGTCAGGCCATACCTGTCCCTTTTGCCCAGTTAAAAAAAAACAGAAATACAAATCTAAATGTGGGATTTAGAAGAAACACTACTGGTTGTATGTATACATGGATATAGTTTAGAGGTGCTGACTGTTGAGGCCTACATTGAAGTATACCTTATAGGGGTAGCTCCTGAGTTGCCATATCCTGTGCTACTGGGGACTGATTTGCCCATTTTGTTAGATTTTATACAGGAGAGCAACAGGAAGTTGTGCAGGGTTGTCACCAAGGGTAGAACAAGGCAGTCTAGGGCACTAGAAATGTCTGAAAAGGGTTACTTCAGCCAGAACCTGTAGACTCAAATTCTCCGACTGCTGATACTGTTTTGCCAGCTGGTGTTATGTCTGAGCCCATTACTCTAGAAGCTAATATTAGTAACACACTCAAGCTAATGCCTTCTCTAACAGGTAGATGGTCTCTCAAGTGCCACCCATGAGGAAAGCTTCGAGATATGTAGAGAGCAGATTGGGGAGTTGGTGCTTTAGTCCGCAGAGCATTCAGAGCAAGAGGTTGAGGCTCCAGAACCAGATGATGATAATTTTTCTATCCTTGAAAGATGCCACTTCAGCAGAAAAATTATCCCACACTAGCTGAATGTTTTAAGAAAGTGGAGGCTAATTCTAGTTTGCTTTCTGAGCATTTTGTGGTAGAAAATGGTCTCCTATTTAGACAGTCCGATGAAGGTAAACAATTTGTGCTCCCTGAAAAATCAAGGGCTGAGGTGATGAAGGTGGGCCATACTATTCTGTGGGCAGGTCATTTGGGTTTCATGAAAACTCTTCACAGAATAAGTAAAATGTTTTACTGGCCAGGAATGTATATCCAAGTTAAAGAATACTGTAAAACATGCCCAGAATGTCCACTTTACATCTGGAAAGTATACAGCACATTTCCTTTTCATTCTTCTCCATATTATTTCTACACCAGAGGCTGGTGTTGGTGTTGGTATAATTGGACCAGTTGAGCGCAGTCAGGAAATAAATTCATTTTGGTTATTTGTGACTATGCAACTAGGTATCCTGAAGCCTACCCATTAAGAGAGGTCACAGCTAAGTAAGTAGCTACAGCTATCCTAAAGTTTTTCAGTCACGTAGGAATCCCCAGACAGGTTCTGACACAGTAGCAAGCCAATACCATGAGTCGGACACTCACACAGTTTTATCAGCTCTTAGGAATTACAAAAATTGAGAACCATGCCATACCATCCTCAGACTAACAGACTTGTTGAGTGTTTCAATAAAACTTTGATCTCCACGTTGAGGAAGTTTGTCTCAGAAACAGGAAAGGACTGGGATAATTGGTGGCCATTTCTGCTATTTGCTTATCACGACGTGCCCCAGAGCTATATGGTCATTAGGTCATCAGGTCGGAGATGTGGGAGGACTCTGATACACCTGAAAGCATCAATATCATCTCTTTTGTGATAAAAATGCATGCTCAGCTAATGAAAACTACTACTATGGCTCATGAGAACCTGTTACAGTCAAGCCAAGCAAAAAGAATGGTATGACCCTTCTGCAACAAAACGGAGGTTGGACCCTGGTGAGGAAGTCTTGTTACTTTTGCCCACATCTGAGAACAAACTGCTGGCAAAGTGGCATGGTCTTTACCAGGTGAAGAGGAACATGGGGGAGGTAACATACCAGATCATCATGCCAGAGCATAAATAACCACTCCAGACCTTCCATATCAACATGTTGACGAAATGGCATCCCCGCTCTGCTCCAAAGCTACCTGCACACCATTCCCTTTTTGTTCGTGCTGTCGGGGAGGATGAGGAGGCGGCAGAGCAGTTTCTACCTGTGGGAGAAGAACAAATACAGCGGGACTTGGCTCACCTGGCAGATGAGCAGAGGAAAGAGCTTCTTGAGATCTTGCCCCTTGACCTTTTTCTGCAGTCACCTGGGAGAAAAGAGGTGGCAAATTCATCATATATCTTTAAAGGATCCCACCCCTCTACGTCATCCCTGAGCACCTGTTGCCTATGTTAAAGAAAGAACTGGACATGAGAGAAATGGGGGTGATTGAGCCTTCCTCCAGTGAGTGGAGCAGCCCTATAAAACTGGTCCACAAGAAAGATGCCACGCTGAGTTTTTGTTTAGATTTCAGAAAGGTCAATGGGGTCAGCAGGCTGGATTTGTATCCCATGGCCAGGGTTGATGATCTTATTGAGAGACTTGGCAGCACCAGCTACATTTGCACACAGGACTTGTGTAAAGGGTATTGGCAGGTTCCGCTGAATGAGGAGAGCAAAGAAATAACAGCTTTCCGGACCCCTTTTGGACATTTCCAGTTCACTGTCCTTCCCTTTGGCCTTCATAAAACACCAGCTCCAGCGGATGATGGACAAACTGCTGGTTGGCACAGAATCCTATGCTGCAGCTTATCTTGATGACGTTGTGGTCTACAGCTAGCCCAACTTGGCCCACCTGAAGGAGGTGCTGTAGCGGATTAAGGATGCAAGCCTCACCATTTGCCCTGACAAGTGTGCCCTGGCTAAACAGAGCTCCTGGTATCTGGGGTTTGTCCTTGGGAAAGGAGTAATGCAGCCTCAGGTGGGGAAAGTTGATGCCATTGTGTCTGCTGAGTGACCAAGAACAATGTTCCAAGTCAAGTCATTCCTGATCCTGGTGGGTTGGTACAGGAGATTCATTCGTGGATTTTCTACACTCTCAGCCCTATTTACTCGCCTGACACGGAAAAACCGGCCCAACAAGGTTCAATGAACAAGGGAATGCAAGGAGTCCTTTCAGATCCTGAAGACTGCACCCATATCCTGAAGACTGCACCCATACTGAAAATCCATGACTTCCAGCAGACATTCACTGTCCAGACTGATGCCTCAGATGTGGAGCTGCCCTGTTGCAGGGAAAACCAGGAGAGCTCTAACCTATCCTGCACATAACCAACCTTTTGATTTTGATATACTCTATAGGAGGACGCCACAGGCAGTGTCTCCTGGGGATGGAGGGGGAAATGTCACGGTGCCCTCTAGAGAACTAAGATAGCACACGGTCAACAACAAACTAGAAAGGCAACTTCTATTATTCTATTACACCTAGCCAGCAAAATGGAGTTTTTGTTTTGGTTGTGAATGTGAGGCCAATGCCGCTGTAGACCATTCTTTCATTGGTTTGCTTTAAGTCTTAACTAGGCTAAATGGAATACATATTTCTGGTAATTTTCCTAAGCATTAACATCATCATCATTTTCATACTAAAATGTTACCACCATATTGGAGGTCCAGATAGTCAAATAGGAAGTGGTAAATTCCAAACCTTTTTATAGTAAAAAAAAAAACCAAAAAAAAAAACCAGAGGGGAGTTTATTATGGTTTTCATCAAATAGTTTTTTAAACATTGTACACAATTTTTTATATTTGTGGTTCTGTGTGAAAATCTCAGAAACTGTAATTAGAATGTTTGCTTTATGCTTCTGTGTAAAAACTATTTGAGTAAAGTGATAAAATGCTTACATCGTTTTTTCTGGTAGGGGGGGCTTAAGTTATATAAGTCTGAGTTGATGCTCCTGAGCAAGGGTGGCACTGTAAGACTGAAGTGCTGGCTAGTTACCAAGAGCCATGGACCTAGCCTTTGGTTTTTGTTTTAGTTGACTACTGAGTTTCATTAGGTTCTTTTGAATAGTTTTAAGTTTGTTTTTGTATAGTTTTCTTTTTTTTTCTTGTTCATACCACCAACCTGAACTGCCTTGTTATCTGTTGGCATTTTTAAATAAACTGCATTTCGAGTGAAGAGAATTCCTGCCTCCAATTGTGTTTCCTCCATTGCATTTGTAGCCCTCTTACATGTGGTGTTAAGATAGTGTTCTAGCTTGAGTTACATGCTTTGTGAATGTTTTTAGAATTTTGTAGCTTTTATTATGTTGTATCTCTTCAAATCAAGGCAGCCTTTATCTGTCTGTCTTTTCAGGTGGAGATTTTAGCAGGCTGGGGCCCACACCTGGCATCATCAGGCATCTTGGGTAATCCAATCACAAAGAGACAGGCAATATGACATTCCACACCTGGCATTAGAAAATGCCGCAAATGATTACTTGTGACAATATGTCCCTTGCCCTTTTAACATATTCAAAGAAACACATCCATCCTGGGTGGCTATAGCTCAAGAGGTAGAGCAGCTCATCTACCTAATTAAAAGGTTGGTGGTTCAATCCCTGGCTGCTCCAGTCTGCATGCCAAATATCCTTGGGCAAGATACTAACCCCAAGTTGCTCTCTGATGCTTCTATCAGAGTATGAATGTTAGATAGAAAGTACTTAAGCATAGAGGGGAAAAAAAGTGCTTGTATGAATGGGTGAATGAGGCATGTTGTATAAAGTGCTTTGAGTGCTCCGGGAGAGTAGAAAAGCACTATATAAGAATCAGTCCATTTAACAGTGGTAAGCAGTGTTCCATGATTAGTCAACCAGAAATATCAAAATAATACAAACTGGGGGCTGGTTGCATCAGTTTCTCTTTACTGTGCCCAACTGCTTATTTGCTCTTTGTTAGGATCAGTCTTTTTAATGAACTTTACATTGGTTCTACAAACCAAACTTAAGCCTAGTCTCATTAAGGTTGTTGGTGATGATTACAGAATATTTGAAAATTCATTAATTCATAAAAAATGAATACTTGAATACTAAGATTAGCTGCTACTGTACAAAAAGAAGAAACATGCTTAGCCAAAGACAATTGCAGCCATCAGAAATTTCTGAAATAAGAACGAAAATGAGGTCAGTGCAAACACTGCCAAGTAAAGCTAGCAGGTCACAGGTCACAGGTCAAGCGGAACTGGGCACAAGAGGGTGGGGAATAGTGTTTCTGCTTGAAGTGCCCATACCTAGTTGAAAGTAGGGCTGTTTCATATATTGTCCGCGATAATACAGGTACATATTTTTACGTGATATAAAAATGTTGTGGAAACATGGAAACAACAAATCTGTTTCACCACTTGAGGCAAAAACACACCATCGAGTACAACCAGGCTACAAAGGAGGAGACACCACCAGCTGGTGATATGCGACCCAAATGTAAACAAATGACTCCAGTGAACGTCGCTGAAGCGCTTGCTAATTGTACTTGCTAGTTGCACTCCATATGCCAAGAAACAGCAAACAATTGATGGAAATTACATCCCAGGTAGAAAATATTTTATTATATGAAAATATTGTGTAGTGTCCTGATGAGTTACAAGGTTAAGTTACTTTACTTACTGTTAAACTGAAGTGTTAAGCAGTTATTTTGTACTTACCTGCCTAGCCTACTTTTGTGCTTACATTTGACTTATGCTGTGTCACTGGATATAATGCTGTCTCACTGCTATTGCATTATAATGCTGCTACTGGCACCTTGTTTCAATAGATCCACACTTTAAATTAGGAAGTGTGTCATCAGTGACAGTAGCTCAAAGAAGGATGGAAAATGCCCTTTATTTATTTACACTTATAAATGCCTGCCAGCTGCTAGCATCAATAAAATATTGGTCAGTATTTTTTTTCTATATCGTCAGAAATATTCTTATCGCAAATTTTCTTGAAATTCCATGATATAATTTTGAGGTTATATCGACCACCTCTAGCTGAAAGAGCTGCAGAATCACAGGAGTCTCCCGAATACTACGGCGGTACTACATAGTTGTAGTATTACCATTTCTGTCTATTTTGTAGGTCAAATCAGCACGATGAATGAAAATTTTGCTTCAAAATCTCTGGCTGCCAAACACACTGCACTGCCTCCCAAAGCAAAGCTGTGACAACATGAGTGCAGCGGATTGCTGACGAACCTTGTGTTAACTCACTGAGGTCTTTTCAGAGTAATGTGTTGATCAAGTATAAAGCTCTATATAGTGTGCCACATCAGGAATGTAATACAGCAATGATTCAAGCATTCTCAGGACTGAACTACTCCTATCACTAGCTTAATACTTAGTAGCATGCAAAACCAATGTGCTTCATAGTTATTAGCCTATTGCCCTGATTTACTGCCCTACACACATCTGCTTAAATGACAAGAAAGAATACTTTATACAGACACATTGCTATATCATTTACTCAGTTTCTCAGTTGTAGTAAATGACATATGTTCCCTTTAATCCTCGAGGGTGCTCTATTAAGTAAAGACAAGAAGATGAATTTTAAGATGTGCCAAACAAAGCAAAGCCTTTGTGGCTACTGTGCACAGAGGGAAGCAGGCTACAGTAAGGATGTTTTCCTCCTCTTAATGTCTGTAGCCCTGAATGCAGAGATATAAAAATACACCCCATTCAGTGGGCCATGTTGCCTAGCAGCCAGTTAGTGGGTAGGCTGGTGTGACAGTGTGCGAGATAGAAAATGTAGCAGACATAGAGCAACTCTGTCAGGGAAAGAAAGAGAAATTGTGATTGATTGGCAATGTTTATTAAGTTAAACTCTGTGCCATTGACAAACAATCATTTTTGCATCAGAGTTCATAAGGTTGTGGATTCTGGAAAAGGAGCTGAAACTATCTGTAATAACGTGCTCTGTTCAAAGTTAAAACATTGCAACGTTTAAGGTAAAGAATGGAATCAGCAAAATCTACATGCAAACAGCTTTCTCTTCATTAGACATTCATCTCAAATTCACACATTATATTGACTACACAACTCTTGGTTGGGATCGTGGTTAACACTGTTTGGAGAGACTGGCTAGGAAATCTGCATTGGGTCAGCAGAAGGCATATATCATAGAAATATATCATAGAAAGACAGTAACATATCAGTGTTAGAAAAATGAAATTACTGTATATCATAGAGCAGAAAAATATCAACAGGCCTACAAACTGGGTGTGTGAATGAATATGGAGCACTGTGGAGAGGTTGCTTTGTGCACTGGACTGTCAGAATTGTCTCGACACGCCATCTCACTAATGCCTTTAGATTTAGCTCGCCCTGACCACTGGAACTATTGTGTCTTACAGCCAGAAACATCCATGTATTCATTTTCTTATTCAACTTACGGTTGAAGGAGGAGGGGTAGGGGCCTTCCAAGCTGACATTAGGCGAGAGGGCCTATGGTCAAGCAGCCACTCTCTGGGTGTGATTCAGATTCCCAAACTTAACAGGACAATCAGTTTTTTTCTTTATTTACCTCCTATCCTTTCTCTCTACTCCAGTTTCTGCCATAGACGATAAAAGAACATCACCCATTGGTTTGGACACCATTTTGGTGCCTGACATCTTGTTGTTTTGTTTTGTTCTTTTGTGTGTGTGTTTTTGGAGCCAGAAGTTACCATATATGGAAGAAATAGGGTTGAAGTTATCTGCTAATGCTAGCAAGCTTGCACACATATGTGCGTACATGCCACATGCCTCTGCTACAGCCAAAAAGTCTTACTCTGGTGAAAAATGTATAGATTAGAGTTCATGCCACCGCACGTTACAACCTATAATGTGTGGTACAAGAACAAGTGAATGAAGTACATGAACTGATAGAAGACACTGTCAGCCAATTCAACATAAGAAGAACTGTCAGAAGTTCTTCAAGATTCTCTGAACAGCAACCAATAACCTTAAAAAACTAAAAGAAATGGTGCTTTTTTAAAGGCTCACTCCAGATATTGATTTAAGTTTTGGGGTTTTTTTCTGTTTACTGGTTATTGTACAAAAGTACTTAATAAATACAAACTATTCATGAGATTATTTTACAAATGCTTTACTTTCAGTGGCAAAAACCTTTGGACAGTGTACAACAGGACATCAAATGGACATTCTAGGGCTGTCCTGAATATGAATTTTTTGACCTTTGAAGATTTGGTAGTAATCAGCAACAAATATTCAAAGCTTCGCCCAGCAAGTGGACAGTTGGGGAGGTGGACAATGACACGTGTCTGATTTGATAAACACAGCAAAATCATCATTCACATGAATTAAAGACAATGACTATGTTGACATTTCAGCTAGTATAAAAGACCACTCAGAGAGAAAGACACAAGCAACAGAAGGACTCTTTCTTCTTTCACACTGTGCACTGCTGCTCTGTCACTCTCTGAAGCCTCACTGCTCGCTCAACTAATCAACAAAGCAGGGAAAGACACAGAGCAAGGTGTCATTGCAAAGCAGTAGGATACTGTCACTAGATTTTTTAAAAATCTGCTAAAGGGATTTGAAAAGTGTCTAAATCTAGAAACAAAGTGGCTACGTTAGCAGCAGTGAGAAGAACTGTAGGGTAATAATAACTGCTGTGTGCAATCAGGATATCAGCTGAGATGGTGAAGTATGTTTGGTTTCCTTTGGTGCTTCAATTTACTTCAGGTTTTTCTATGTTAGGCTACTCTACTATATAACTATATACTCTACTATATATATGCTAACATTGTCCTTTGTAATCAATACCATTCATTTAAAAGCTTTAGTTGCTACTTATTTGTAGGTTTTAAAATATAAATCTACTTATATATGATGCTGTGTTGTTATAGCTAAAGCTACCCAATAGTATATAGCAATAAAGGGATATGCATTAATCAATCAATAATTACCAATAAGTATAATATAAATCCCTATAGTAATCCATGATAAGTAGTCATAGGGGAGAGGCATGAGCTGAAAAGTTAAAAGTAAGATCAAATGTTATTTATTCCTTTTTTAAACTTCTTCGTAGTTTTGTCATGCTGTTTATATGTGTAAAAAGGGCTAATGGCAAGAGCAGATGAGTAAGATACATTAGCTAAGGTACAGTCATTCCTTATATTTTGCTTCCAAGCAGCCAGACTTTCATGTAGTTTTTAAAGTTGTCTTAAGCAGTAGTTCTCTGACGGTTTGTCAAAGTTTTTCTTTGGACATTTGCCGCTTTTTCATTCATTTTCAGTCCAGTCCTTGTACCTGACCATTTTCAGAGGAATGCTTTTTGTTTGTTAAGCCATTTAACAATGAAATAATCATCATTCAAGCATAAGCACCAAATTCAAGAAATGATCCAGTGTTGTTTCTACACATAACAGACAACTTAGTAAAAAAACAATTATAAATGATATCTTTGTTACTTGCAGCCTGTCTCAAAGACACGTTATCCTAATTTCTCTAGTTGAATCTATGAAAAATGCCAAAGAAAACACAGTTTGACCGGCATATTGTTGGTGCAGTATTTCTGCACCAATAAGGTGATTCCCAAAGAGCTACTAGCTGAAAACTTGGCATATCGCTGTATGGTGTGCAGAGTGTCCTTACAAAAATTTGAGAAAACTGTACACGTGGAAGAAAAAGGAAGAAGTGGCAGGCCTCAAAACTGTTAACAGCAGATAAACCGTATCTGAAACTCATGTCTCTAAGAAATGGGGGGGAAAAATCCAGCAAAGACCTAAATCAGGACCTGCGAGATGCACCTGGCCCTTCAGTTGATCCATTTAGTGTTTGCTGAAGCCTCATCGAAAATGGTCTCAGTGGAAAGATGGTTGTCAAGAAACCCTTCTTAAGGAAGGAAAACAGAGAGAAAAGGCTGAGGTATGCCAAATTACACAAGAACTGGACTGAGAATCAGTGGCAATGGGTCTTATGGAGTGATGAATCCAAATTTGACATTTTTGTTTTAAATCGTCATCAATATGTACAGAAGAGGTCGGGAGCGAGGCACAACAGTGAGTGTCAACAGCCATCTGTAAAACACAGTGACTGCTCTGTCATGGTTTGGGGCTGCATTTCAGCCAGTAGTGTTGGTGATCTTGCAGAAAAGTACCATCAGATTTTGATCCATCATGCAATATCATCAAAAAAGTGTACAGTCTCAGTATCTCTTGATGCATGCTCAATAATCCAGGTAAAAGAATCCCAAAAAGTTGAATCTGTTCATCTGGACGTGGCGTTTTTAAGTGGGAGAAACGTTTCGTTGCCAACTGGTAACTTCTTCAGTCTCAGCTGACTGCAGACTTCCCCAATCTTATAAACAGTACATTGCATAATGACAGAAACCAGCACCATTGACTAACAATGGGCCATTTGGTCAGTTTCATGATCAATAGTATGCAAAATGTCATGACCATTGATCAATGGCCATGAGTACCATTCACAGAGATTGGGGAATGGCTG
>VUQS01012067.1:0-14964 GCA_015108495.1 Heterochromis multidens
AGTGGGAGAAGAGGGTTGCATTGACAATCCAACACAATGGGCAGCACATTGAACACATTTTATAAGTGGTCAGAAACTTGTAAATAACTCATGAAAGAATAAAGTTACGTTGGAACCAAGCACACCATTGTTTTTCTTGTGACATTACCAATAAGTTTGATGTGTCACATGGCCCTCTTCCTATTGAAAAAACAAAAGTTGTATCCAAGATGGCCGACTTCTAAATGGCCACCATGGTCACCACCCATCTTGGGGAGTTTGCCCCCTCACATATACTAATGTGCCACAAACAGGACTTTAATATCACCAACCATTCCCATGTTATTACGGTGTATCCATATAAATGGCCCACCCTGTATATCAAAAACATTATATTATATAATTAGATCATATAAAAAAATAATCATTTTATTTAGTTTACATTTCAGTTTTTGGAATGATAACAGACATAAGAAAGCAGCAAAATGCACACATTCAAAACTTCATGCTAAGCAAATGCACTACCTCATCTCCACAAATACACAAAATAACTAAAGCCATTTTATATCTTATTATTTCTTGGATTAATTTCTCGCATCAATTTACTGCCTGTCTGCTTTTATAAGCAGTTAATCAAGTCGCCTTCAGAAAATACAGAAGCGGTGTAATTGAACCATTGCAAGGCGAAGTCAGAGGTTAACTGCAGCCGAGATATTTATCTTTATCAACCTACAGCAGAGCAGCAGCTTCAGATTTAGGGATCATTTTGCTGTGCTCCTTGCTCCGGGCATTAGATTAATCTGTCAATCTGTATCAATTCAATGACTGTAAAAGAGGCTGAAAGGTCATGAGAAGACATGCTGATGTCAGGTATTTGTTCGAGGCATAGGAAAAAGAATAACATCATCCAGGAAATGAATCAATTAGAATCAAAACACTGCAACATTTGTCAAAAGCTAATCTTTGTTTTTGCTGTGGCTCAGATGAAACAGAAACAAAACAATAAATAATAGATAGAAGACACAACTCCTTTTCAGTCTACCCTACTCTGAGGTTACACAAACATACTCTCTTCCACTGGTCCAAGTGTTTATACCCTTTGGGAGTTTCTTACATATTCCCTTAGATAAAGCCAGGAATGATGCTACTACTGTAAGATGGAGAGGGGACTGACCCATGGGAGACAAGACTGACAAATCAAGGAATGTAATAAAGCAAAAAAATGATTGCTGGGCCACAAAGGCCATAAATAACCCTAAGAGAAGATCCTGTACCCTTCACATTTGTTTTATTGCTAGGCACCAACCAGTCAGTTAGTCAAGCCTAACACTGCAAGAGAGGAGTCACACGCTGCTACCTGCACCTGCATGAAGGTATTAAACATCACTGAGTGACAAAAGGTCTCTGATATTCCTTAAGTGTCAGCCTCGCCGCAAACTTTTGCTATTACTCCATCTTTGCTACATCTTGCTTCCTTCTTATTTTACATGTTACACCTTGTATTTCTTCTGAAGCTGACTCTAGCTTTCTCTCTCTGTCACACCCAGCCTCTTGGCTGCTTGACTGCTGTTCTTCCCCCTGTCTCTCCATGCCTGTCTGAAGGCAGGCAGCAGGTGTTTTGTGACTCGAAGATCAGAGAGCCTCAGAGAGATGGAGCCCCTGTGAGCTAGGCTGTGTAGGAGGAGGAGAGAAAGTCTACACTTTCATTTTCAGTCTGCCTTCTCACTGCTTCAGGAGAGAGCTCTTATCCCACCCCCAGACCAACATCACCACCAGTACAATACAACTGCATGTGTCTTATCGATATTATATGCTCCTAAAGGCTGAGCGAGGAGCCTTTTTTTTTTTTTTTTTTAAAGAGCACGGGAGCTACTTACTGCTGGGGTAAGGTGTCACTAGGGAGAAAGTCAGCGTGGGTGCACACATGCATGAACTAACATAGCAAATGAGGGGGAGAAGGGAGAGGGAGGGTTGGACAAAGCAAGATGAATGCGAACTGTTTCCTCAGGTAGAGTCTGTGCAAAAATTTGCAGTTGCACCACTAAAATACAGTATGACTTTGATCTGATTAAATGTAACACTTTTGAGGTCACCCAATTTCACAGCACCCCACTCTCTGACCTAAAACTAGTTTCAGGGATGCTGACTCAGACACTCCTTTACTGTTCTACGCACTCCTTTTCTTGCATTTTTACTATAATTTTGTGAATTATAATACATTAGTATCCATGTAGATGCTGTAACGATTCCCAGGTTCATGGCAGGAACACTCACTGAAGCATTAAAGACCCCTTCTTTTTCTTCACTGTACCTCTTTCTCTCTCACCTGTTCACCTTTTTCTAGACCAGCAGGCAAAAGTACTGTACTGTGCCTTCCTTGTTCATGTACTCTAAATTTTAAAGCGAGGTGGGAGGCTTCCAGCTTAATAACAGAACCATAAAATATACTTCGGTATAAAATAATTCTCTCTCTGAAACAAGTCTGACTGTCCTCCTTTGACATACAGTTAGAGCCAGACATTTTTGGACAACGAGACATTTTTGTGCAGACTTTCATCTTTAATTTGAGCGATTTAACAAAAATAATGCATTAACTGTTTAGGAATTAGAGCCATTTTTATACAGAGTCCCCCAGAGACAATTGACTGATAAACAGTTTCATGGCCAGGTGAGGCCTCTTCCGTCATTATTCCATGACAAAGTAAGTAGATAAAAGATCGGGAGTTGATGATTCCAAGTAATTAACTTGCATTTGGTAGCTGTTCACTAGAACTCTCAATATGAGGTCCAAAGAGATGTTGATGCAAGTGAAGGAGCCAATCACTAGGCTGAAAAACTAAAAACTAAACCTACCAGAGAGAGCAAAAGCTTTAGGAGTGGCAAAATCAACAATTTTGTGCATTCTTAAAAAAAAGGAATAATCTGGCCAGCTCAGCAACACCAAGAGGCCTGAAAGACCACAAAATCCAATCCAATTTTATTTATATACTGTAGCACCAAATCACAACAACAGTTGTCTCAAAGTGACTTACATTGTAAGGTAAAGACCCTACAATATTACAGAGAAAACCCCAACAATCAGACGACTCCCTATGAGCAAGCACTTGGCGACAGTGGGAAGGAAAAACTCCCTTTTAGCAGGAAGAAACCTCCAGCAGAACCAGGAGGTTTCTTCCAGTTAAAAGGGAGTGTTTTTGCCACAGGAGACAAGTGAAGTGGGTGATGACAGAATTATTTTCACGGTTAAGAAAAACTATTTCTAATCAAGTCAAGAATGCTCTCAAGGTTGAGTCATGTCATCCAAATCTACAATCAGGAGACACTTTCATGAATGGAAGTACAGAAGGTTTACAACAAGATACAAACCACTGGTTAAGCACAAGAACAAGAAGGCCAGATTAGACTTAATCTTTGGACAGATGAAACAAAGGTTAACTTGTACCAGAATGATGGGAAGAGAAAAGTACGTAGAAGGAGAGAAACGGCTCATGAGCCGAAGCATACCACATCATCAAACAAGGTGGGGGCAATGTTATGGCATGGACATGTATGAATGCCAGTGGAACCTGGTCACTAGTGTTTACTGATGATCTGACTGCTGATAGAATCAGTAGATTGAATTGTGAAGTACACAGACCTATACTCTCTGCTCAGATTCAGCCAAATGCTGCAAAACTGATTAGATGGTGCTTCACAGTGTAAATGGATAATTACCCAAAGGATGCTGAAAAAACAACCCAAGAGTTTCTCAAGGCAAAGAAATGAAATATTCTTCAATGGGCAAGTCATTCACCTGATCACACCCCAATAAAGCATGCTTCTCCGGTATTAAATACAAAACTCAAGCCACTGATGTTCATCGAATTATTAAAAACAATCTTAATATTAAATTAATATTAAATGTTAATTTGCCCAATTACTTTTGAGTCTCTTACCTAGCTGTACTTTTACATTTGCTGTATGTTTTATAGGAAATCACTTAAACTCACACAGATATTTAAAAAGAAATATACATGAATACACATGTCTGGAAATGCCTGCTTTTGATATCTGCTCTAAAGCCTTCCTAAACTGTGTGTTCCATGAGCTGCATTAATGACTGAGCTTACCAATTTTGAAACCTGTCTACATTATGCACATCTGGAGAAACTTCACAGATTTTCCTCTCTCTCAAACCTCCAATATGCATACATTACTGATATAAAAAAAATAAGGGCGCAACAAACACTACAGGATGTTAGGATATTATTAAGATTATCGTGCCAGAGAGAACAATGCACCGCCTCACTTGATCTTATGGGGGCAAAGATGTAAACAAAGAGACTCTGGTGAAAGAATTTAATGTAACATTAGCAGTACAGTGCAAAAGCAGAAGGCCTGAATGAGTCTGGATGAGAAAGTGGTCAGGGAGATGCAGTCAGCAGAGGTTGTCTCTGCTTCTATGAGAGCTGGAGTTGAGATTTTAATATATAAAAACCTTAAGCTGTCTAACACTCCTACTATAGCTTGTTGTTTCGCTCTGTTATGCAGATGCAAATTTAAGTATTCTATGACCCACAAGGTTTGGGACTGGTTCAAACACTGTGAAATGAAGGCCCCAGACCAGATTTCTCCTTCGAACAGTAGGAGAGGTAAATTTGCCCAGAAACTCTGGAGACTAAGCTGAAATGATCTAGGCAGTCACTGTATGATTCTGTACTTTGAGAGTCCCAATAAAGTTTATTCAAGCCAGCAAAGACAGCATGTTTAAAAATCTTGACAAAATAGAAAGAATGAAATACAAGAACATACAAATGAAAAATATGGAGCTGTGATGTAAGGAATCAGGCATTGTAACCAAGGATATTATAGTGAACTAAAATTTAAATGAAAACTAGAATTTGAAAAAGAAACTGAAATGATTTTCTGAATTTAGAAAACTAACTAAAATAAGATATAAATATAGAATAAATATCCTTAGTTTTAGCATTTGTTAGTGTGGTACAAGTTGTTATTGCAACTTGCCTGATGAGGATTTGAAGGACATGTTTATTGAGACTTTGGATGTCTGCAAGACTGTGAGTCAACTGCTTTCAAAAAGCTCTATGTTTTTATTGTAATACCTGTACTGATTTTCCTAAATCTTGCCTCTGACATATGCCCTCCATACAATAATACTTAAAAAGACTAAAACTAATACTGAAACTAATAAAAACCAAACTATACCTAAACATTTTCAAACAATAAAAACTAAACTGAAACATGCAAACCTTCACTGAATACTACAGTAACTGAAACTGAACTGAATTAAAAACAAAAAGTCAAAACAAAATAAAAATAAAAACTAATTTGAAAATCCCAAACTGTAACAACTCTGGGTGTAACCATATACAGTATAAAAGATGGATGCAGTGACTGTGACATCACAGTTTTGGACTCCACATTTTAAAATCTTCAACATTAGCATTTTGGCCACCGCCATGTTAGTTTTTGGAGTTAGAAAGCTACCTTATATGGATGGAAGAATAGAGTGCTATTTCATCAGCTAACGTTATCTAGCCTGGTTAGCCAGCTGAATTTATGATATGTACAGGTACAAGACACAGACACATAGATCACCTAATTAATGTGAAGTACAAACTTCTTGGATGGTCTGTACCACACAGCAAGCCATGATATTAGACAGATAGCTCATTAAAATGTTCCAAAAGGCATAAACAGCAGACACAAAGTGGAGAGGTTGAGTTTAATGACTCAAATTGGTGGATGAGGCCTAGCAGACTGCCTGCGTCAGGACACCAGTCAATCAATGTGGCAACGCCCCTACATCAGTTATCCAAGTGGATGAGTTATAAAAAACATTCACCCCAGCCAAAGTTATTATAAGGGGTGGAAACTATCCATAGAGGCCAAAAGTGTTTTTATACCAGTCTGTAAATGTGCTTTTTAATGCTGTTAAGTTGGGCATTTTAACATGGGAGCCTATGAGGATTGATTCTCTTTTGGAGCCAGCCTCAAGTTGTAACTTGAGGAACTGCAGTTTTTTTTTCCTCTCTCGTGTTGGCTTCATTTTTCACCTCCAACCCCTTGGTTGTGACCCTCAGTTGACTGTCTCTAAAATTAGCTGGACATAACTAATTCAGGTATAAAAGAAGAACTGCTACACCTGGTGTGCTGGTGGGTTAAAAACTTTTTTGTAAGTGACCACAGTGAACTCAAAATGGCTCCCTCTATGGATTATGTTGACGTGGACATACACATCTGTGATTTTCGAGTATAAGCCTGAGCCCTTTTTGCCACAGAGCTACTCTATCCACTCTGCCATTCTGGTGCCTAGGTTTCTCATTTGTGAGTTTCCTCTTCATTGCCTGCCTCTGTTCCCCTCATGGCTTCTCGAGAGCCATTAACCAAGGGGCTCAGTCTGGTGTGTCTGATGAGGACAGCTGCTGGGTTAAACAACCCATCTGTATCTAAATGATATAATCAGTTCTAATAGAACAGGGACAGATCAGTCCCATAGCTGTCAGCCATCAGAGGACAAGAGGTCACCTTCAGTACAATTTAGGCACAGTCCACCTGATTGGGAATCCACAAAGAGACTTTGCCTGAAGCTGTGAAACTGTCTATTTGTGCAAAGTACTCTGTGTGTGTTTGTGCCAACGCGTGTGTGCTCGTATGAGCTATGCATAAAGTGTGAAGAGTGTCATTTGTCTTTCAACAAGCTTACAGCAACTTTTTACTCAAGTTCGGTACAGCAGCGCAGCCACAAATTCTGCTCAGAAAATGAAGAACTGGATGTGGGTTATTGATGAAAGTATTTGTGCCCTGCACCCAGAGGGGATAATTCATCAAAAAGTGTCAGTCCAAAGGTTATACAGGCATATGAGCATGGTAAAGCTGCATCTAAGCAGGGTAGTTAGAGTGACTGCCCCGAGACAGACAGAGAACACATTAATCCCAAAACAGCCATATATCCTGACAGAGTCTCCTTAAGCAAGACCCAAACCTACACCTTCCCACTCACTGACAAAAAACAGCACCTAAAAAAAAATGAGCAGAAAATGTCAAATACCTCCCACTCTCTAATTTCTTACCCTTCTTTTTTCTCTCCAACTTGACAGTTCTTCCATTTGCGCTCATGTTACATGTTTCATGAGCCTGATTTGATCCTTGCTGAGAGCACTAATAGCAGCTTTGATCATGACAAGTGCAGCACTTATGCTACACTACTATAATCACTAACGCTCCCTAATGTAATCCCTCACTTCTCTTGACACCATCTACACTTTCTTAAGGAGGCTCTCTTAGTCTGTCTATCCAGCAGGGCTGCTGCTGAACTATCCACCCCCCCTCTCAACTCAATTTTCAGAGCTCGCTCTCACGTTCTTGCTGGGCTACTTGAGTGCTTCCACTCTACTATTCCTGCTGAATGAGTGTGCATGCAGAAGACCCCTCTCTCTTTAATGGTGTGGTGGATCACAGCATCTAAAACAGAGAAGAATGAGGTTATGGAAAATATTTTTTTTTCTCTGCTTCTCCATCTCTCTGGTTCTCTGCCATGTGAGCAGAGATCCAGAGGTGAACCGGGGTGAACAACATCCCACTACAACAACACTGATGAAAGACTAGACATTCAGCACACTCTGCAGCATTTAGACAAAGCTGACAATGTAAACACAAATGCACACTACACAGACAAACATCTTTCAGGTGAAAAAAAAAATGATGTTAGAGTTGGATTGATTCCTGGAGGTCTGAAAGTCTATCCCCTAACAAGCAGCTCATCTATCCTCCATCACTGTAAACACAACTGTTATGTAAGACACAGAGGACAGCGAATCTGTCCGCGTGTGGAGGAGTGTATGCTAATGTTAGTATTTGTGTACAGTATGTGTGCTCATACAACTTGCTTGTTTATGTAATGAACAGTAACTCCAAAGAAAGGAGCCTGAACTGGTTGATTTCACACCATCAACCGACAGCTCATGGGAAATCAGTGGGTGGATGGGTATGGATCGGTGACAGTAGGCGAAGGAGGGCAGACAGATTGGATTGGGTTCACTCGCTATCACACTTTAATATTCTTATTCACTCTATGTTTCTCTGAGGAATTCTTTTTCTTCTTTTCTTCAAAGAAACTGCACCTGGTCTGAGTGGTTAACTTTTTTCAACAGGTATCGTATCTTTGGACCTAAACTTAAAAAAAAAAATCATAATCAGCACATACTGAGTGGGAAAATAGACTAATAGTTCCAGTGTGCTGTTGCAAGAGGTTTGGCAATGAAAAATGACATTATCAAATATTTTAATAATCACAGTGGCGCTCCCCTTATAAGAACACCTTCAGGCACTTTCAGAATAGATGGTGGTGGTGCACCTGGAAAGCTGGTCAAAAACTGATATTATCCATCATTAATAAATAATTGTAAATTGATAGTTAAACAAACTTCATGAAAATGTTATTTTATTTTTAACAAAAATTAAATTATAATTAAAAATTTAATAATATTGTGATGTATCATTGCTAATAAGGGCAATAACAATTAAATTCTGATGAAATTGGCTCACATAACATTTTACTACATTGTATTTGTTAATGTCTACCAGATGTTAACTGGTGTTTAGTACTAAAGGTTTCATTACTGATCAGTTAGCCTTTCCTTATTCCCAGGCTGTCAAATACTACTGCTTTTTCCAAAGCTGCTGGCTTCTCAGATATGCAATACTGTGTAAAAGTCTTGAGCCACCCCTCACTTCTTTATAATTTACTTGGAAAACGGGAAAAGGTGCTGCTATTTATTGAAACACGTCCAAATATAAATTGAAGTACATAAGGCAAGTTACAATTCTAAAGACCTCGAAAGTCAATATTTGGTCTGAACACCTTGATTCTTCAACACAGCCTGAACTCTCTTAGGCAAGCTTTCTTGTAATTTCTTTAAAGCTGGTTTTATAGTCCCACAAATGTGTCCGTTCGCGTACACGATTCCAGTCAGACGCTCCCGTGCAGTCCTCCAAGATCCTGACAGCGCGTCGCTGGAAGCAGATGATGTAAGCCTATGACAAATGTTGATTGGTTGACAAGTGGGCCAGAATAGAGCAGGGAGCAACAGTGGAGTTCACCAGGAATGGAAGAACTGCAAAAAAAACTTTAAAGATCAAAAAATACAGCATGAAAAGCACAGACAGTGGCTGCAATGGACACTTTTCATTATTTTTAACACTCAGTTTCACTTTCTATGTTATAACTTTGCTCTTCCCCGCAGCTGGATGACGGACCAACAACAGCACAAACAAGAGCAACAGAGCTGTCTGCAGGCAGACGGGCCATCCCCAGACTGGAGCGGATAGCGAACGCGCTGCCTTTGCTGGACCATAAATCCCACTTAAGTAGTCTTCAGGAATAGTTCTCCAGGCTTCTTGAAGGACATTCAAAGCTCTTCTTTGGATGTTGGTTGCCTTTTGCTCTGTTCTCTCTTAAACTGCTTCAATAATGTTGAGGTCTTGGCTCTGTGGAAGCCAATCCAAGACTGATAGTGTTTCATCGTGTGTTTTTCTATCCAGGTATGCTTTTACTCCATTGGCAGTGTGTGTCATGGTCCCCTAGTCCCCCTGTGGTCATTTACCATTTTCTATCTTTCCGTCATTATCAGCTCTCTTTTTCTCTCTCTCCTCTGTCAGTGTGTGTGTGAATGAGTTAACCCTCCTGGGGTCCCCGCCCTCTGAACTCCTCACCTGTTTGTTTACCTCCTGCTATTTAGGACTGAGGAAATCCTCCAGTTGATGCCAGATCATTGCACTAACTGCGGTAGTGTAGTTTGACTCCTCGTGCTTTGTTTGTTCCTCGTTGTTGATTGTTCATTTGTTCCGGAAATCATTCTTCTCTCTTCTGTGCAGAAGCCCTGGTTTGGAGAATTTGGAGAAATGGTTGTGGAGAGTATCCTGTGGGAAAGAAATCTGTCTTTGCCTGGCCTCGAACCTTCCTGCAAATTATTCAGTCTGAATCCCTGCAGACCTCACCATTGACAATAAACCTGTTAAACCTTTTATCCAGATTCCTGCATTTAAGTCCTTCCTAGTTCCTTGGATATGACAAAACGATCTGGCTAGCCAATGTCTCAGTGGACTCTGATCCCGTTCAATGTGCTTTTACCAGCCAAGGAGCCTTGCTCGGAAAACACAATCAGGTGCTACACCACCTCTCCAGTCAACAGGAAGTATTACGCCAGCAAATGGTGAAGGTGGGAGGTATGTTATATGCTGTGTGTTCACAATTAAAATCAGCTGCAAAGTCTCCTCCATCTTCCTCCCTTCAGTCTCTGCCTCAGCCTGTGGCCCCTTTCTGGAGGCTCTGCTGAGCCTCCAGAAAGAGCGCTACCCACGCCTGAAGTCTTCTCTGGTAGAGGATTCCTGACTCAGTGCTCATTGGTTTTCAGACACCTATTCGTCAGTCTAAAAGTGTGTTTGACAAGGGAACAAAGACTTTTTTGGTGGCCATCATTAGTTAAAGATGTAATGAATATGTTTCTGCCTGTTCTGTGTGCGCACAAAGCTCTCTAGCTCTCCACCGGTGGGACTACTTAGATCACTACCCACACCTGGATGTCCATGGCCCCATATCGCATTGGACTTTGTTACCAGCCTTCTTCCCTCACCATCATCCTGACTATCATTGATCGCTTTTCTAAAGCAGCTCACTTCATCACTCTGGCTAAGCTTCCCTCAGTCCTGGAGACAGCCCAGCTGCTAACTGATCATATGTTCTGCTTAGATGATATTCAGCTGGACATTGTTTCGGACCAGGGACCCCAGTTCTCTGTGTGTGGAAGGAGTTCTGCTCTCTGCTCTCTTCTGGTTTTCATCCCCAGACCAACGGGCAAGCAGAGAGCACTAATCAGGAGTTGGAGGCAGCCCTCCGGTGTGGTGCGTATGGCATCTAGTAGTCAGTCAATGATCTCTTTTTGAGGCAAATGTGGGCTACCAACCGCCCTTGTCTCTGGCACTTGAAGGTGAAGGTGACAGTGGCTTTGGAGGGCTGAACTGAGGTGGCTTAACAAACAAAACAAAGCAAACAAACAAAAAAATTATTCTTCTGAAAATGATCAGGTACAAGGGCTGGACTGAAAATGAGGGAAAAAGCAGCCAATGTCCAAAGATTGCTCAAGATCATGTAAAACATTACAAGAAAGTCTGGCTCCTTAGAAGAAAAATATAAAGAAATGAGGGGTGGCTTAAGACTTTTGCAAACTACTGAATGCACAAAGTGTCCTCTGGCATCAGTAACAAGGGGCTGTGAGTCATAACAATAGTGAGACTGGTCTCACTCCCAGCTTTTCAGTTATGGCATGTTTCAACATGCAGGGTCAAAGCTATGAGCAGCGATTTATTAGCATAGACCAGGACACTGTCTTAAACCTTTCCAAGAAGTGTTGGTGCTTAAACATTGAACGCCAAGCAGTGAGTTAAAGACAAAATAAACAGTGAGTGAAACAGAACATCAACAGTGGTTTCCAGGTTCACAATGTTGTGATCTATACCACCACTACTTAACAAACAAGTGTTATTAAATAGCAGTTTCGACTTTTTAATAGCCATCCAATTTATGTTGATACAGTACATGCACACAATACTTGTTAACCATACAGTGTTTTTTAAACATCAGTTGCAACATGACCAACCATCTAGATAATATTTATAGATGGTATACTAAACAATAATGAAATAATTAGGAAACGACATGAATCATTATTCATATTGTATCATAGTGCAGTGATTAACACTGTCACCTCACAGGGATGAAGTTTGAGGGCTTTATGTGTATCCGTTTGAATGTTTTCCCTTTGTGGGGTTTCTTCCAGGTACACGGCTTCCTCACATTTTAAAGATATGCATGTTATGCTAACTGGTAATTGTGAACTGGTCATAGGTGTGGATGTGAGAGTGTGTAGTTGTCTGTCATTCTGTGTCAGCCCTGTGATGGATTCATTATGTACCCTCAGACTCACCTCATCTCAGCTAGGATAGTTTCGTCAACAGTAAACCAACTACCAACTTTACTATTTATTATTGATGGTTATTAATAAGTGTTACCATAAACGTACCAATTAGATCAAATTCAGAGGAAAAATGTGATTACTCCATTTATGTCCTGTTTTGTGACGTAAGCTTTAGTCACTTGACCAACACATCCTATAAATTATATCTTTTTAAAATATCTTTTACTATAAAAATGTGTTTTAGCTTCAGTGACCTCTTTGACACTTTGAGCACTACACCTACAGTGTTACATATAGAAACATACATTTTAAGAGTGCACCCATGCTTCGACATAAACAGGGGAGGTTTTTCATTTTGTTGAATTGTCTTCAGCAGCCCAAAACTAAACCCAGTTAGGTTAAAACAAAGATCAAATTTATGTCTTTCTACACTTTATTTGCTAAGCTAACAATAAATTTAACCAGAGTTTATTTCCTGACTTATTTCAGAGACCAGCAGTCAACCTGTCAAGCAATACTTTCGTATGCATTATGTCTCTGGTGATAACCTGAGCTGTAGGAAACCATAAAAACAAGAGCTCAATTCCAAAACTACAAAGAAAAGAAGAACAGCTCTTTGTCTTTTCATTAGTTTCTGTGACAGACCTGTATTTGATATCTCACAGAGACAAAGAAACAAACAAACAACTCTACAAAGGTCTCGTCAATCTGTGCAAAAGGTAATGAAAAAAATCTGACTTTGTATGTGCACAAGTGTCTACGTGTTTTACTGGAACACAGCAATGACTCAGGCCATTGTCATTATAGCTTCTTTCCCTATACCCTCTTTGCTCTCAGCGTTGGACAAAATAACACCTTGCAACATAATGTATTCTTCATACTTCGTATGTCTTCTGATCAGCTGTCTTGTGACTGTAGCTCCTTACGATGTCCCTACTATCAATGCTATTTTCTGGTGAAGCAACAATTAAACATCTGCCTTCTGACTTCCTTGTTCTGGGTTGTTTTCTTATAATACATTGCCAATTTTTCAAAGGAAGGACATATGTTGCTACGTGGTTTTCAGATGGATAAGACACTTGTGAGTTACCGTCTCATTTTTAGTGCAACTTAATACTGCAAGTGGATAAATAATGAAACAAAGGTAATCAGACTTGCACCATCACTGACTTAAACAACATTATAACCATTCTGATTTATTCATTTACTTATTGGATATTGCTGCAGGTCAGTTAATTGCTTTACCTGCTGAAGAGTTTCTCTATTACATTGTCCATCTTCAGTATTCTCCCTTTGTCAACATATAACACCTTTCTGCACTACTCCTCTATTGTTTTCTTCTTAAATATAAACCTTATATTTCTTTCTCCTGCTGTTCACCTTCTTCTTTTGTTCTACATGAGTGACAAAGACAGCAATGCTTCACAGGGTAAGACATGCAGGGCAGCGGCTGAGAAAAGGAAACTCTCAGTTCTTCAGAAGTTTTCTTTATCCATAATATATAGTGTAGCTGATATTAAATGCAGCCACGCTGGCCTTTGTTCCAAATGCTCTAAATCTGCTGGTTTCAGTGTGAACTCCTCTGCTGAAAAACCTCCCCCAAAGTACTTTCCAATGTGAAAAGGCTGCAGCTCTTAAAGGACGCTTTGGGATTTTTTCCTGTCTTATGTTCATTTATCCATTCCCCCTCTTATCGACCCATCTCTGCCTGCCATTTTTTTCCTTTACACCCACTATCTCTGACTCAGTCTTTTCTCTCCCACCCTTTTCTTTCTGCTTTTTAATTGTTGACACACACTTTGGAAGGATGGACAAGGACAAGGGGAGAGGGAGATGAAAATGCAATGGAGGAAATGCAGAAGCAATTAGAGACAGAAAGACACAGACTGGCATTCACAAGGCGCTGCAAAAAACATGAATGATGCACTAAATTACACACGCAGTTTGAGCAGTCTGTTGCTCTTATGCTTTATCTCATTCCCCTCTTTTGTTCTTAAATTCTTCAGCACATAAAAATGATCTCTGTCTGCTTCTCTCTGCAGAAAAGGTACTCTAAATGACACATACTCATATTCAACCAGATCAAGAGAAATGATCCTTCTGATTCATGCACAAAGAGGGCCAGGAGGTGGTGAGAAAAAGGCTCACCCACTCATGCAGACACACACAAAACATCCTAAGAGGATGTCAGAGAGTTTTACATCATGGTTGATTTAACCAACCTCAAAATTAGCATACACAAGAATGTGAGTTTTTCTTTTTCTTTTACATTGGCAGATTGCCTGGGGAGAAACAAAATACTCTGACAGTCTGACAAACAAGAATAGATATGGTGAGCTATCACCACAGAAGCAACTTCTATTTTTGTAGTGCTGAGGCGACATGTTTGCTGTGATAGATGGCCAAGGACAGATGACCACAGCACTTTATGATAGTATACCTACAGTACAGAAAAACAACATATCCTGTTATTCAGGATGAAAATAGTATAGCTCAAAATGAAAACAACAGTCATTATATTTGATAGCTGCTATGAAGACCTCCATGCAAGCTGAAGGTTTACAGATGCACTCCCCAACAGGTTTATGGTAAAGAAATTGTGTCTTTTAGAATATGATCTCTCTTTTTTATCATTGTCCAATACCTTGATATTACACTATTTGACATTCATGACTTTCATTCCCATCAGCCTCACCTGTGTTTTGATTTAAAATCCACAGTAACAGTAACCTACAAAACATAGTACCTATTTAGCACAAGCGTCTTCTAATTTTAAACATGTAAAGATGTTAGCATTTAGGCTCAAACACCACTAGTAACAGCATAGGCTAATCTTGTTATTATTACCCATTAACTTGCTAATTATTATTAAATCATTTATTCTATTGTAGGGTTTTTACCTTACGATATAAAGCGCCTTGAGGCAACTTTTGTTGTGATTTGGCGCTATATAAATAAAATTGAATTGAATTGAATTGAATTAAGAAAAAAAGCCCAGATAAGATGGTGG
>VUQS01012075.1:4444-19452 GCA_015108495.1 Heterochromis multidens
AAATAAAAATAAATAAAAATAAAAAAAATAAAAAAATAAAGAAAAAAAAAAAAAAAAAAAATAAAAAAAAAAAAAAAGAAAAAAAAAAAAAAAAAAAAAAAAAAAAAAAAAGAGCTGAAAGTCAAAGATGATTTAAAACTGTAAAAACACAGATCCAAATCTCCAAACTTAAAATTTCCATCTGAAATTTACACAGAAAAAAGTTTTCCTATACATATTTTTAGCTTGAATAAACTGTTGAAGTTGTATTTTCAGTTTTTAGATTTTCAGTTTAATTTTTTTCTTTCAAATTAAGAAAAAATTTTGGAGCAGATTCGGCTTCATAGCCACACATCTCTGCAGCATTTTGAATACTTTATACAATTGTCTGAAATGTGTTTTCAAGTGGCTCTTATTAAACACAAATGCACTAGTTTAACCTCGTAAATTAGACTGTGCTCAGTTTGGACTGTTTTCAGTGTTTTTCTTACTTGATGACTAGTCGACTAGTCTTTTTTTTTCTTCCATTTAATCAACCAGCGAATTAGTCACCAGGAACAACACTAACATATGCATAACAGAATAATACACACTCTTTTTTGCCATTTTTTTTGTCTTTAATCTTTATTACTAGTGACCATCCATCTGCCTTACAATGGAGATGTAGGGAACTCACACAGCCACCACCCCCTGAGCTTCATCAGCCTTCATGGTGAAGGATTTGCTGGACTGAAGGATGTTGCAGCATACTGAGCACCACACATCCGGTCTAAGAGACACTCACAAGGCCATTCGTGTAATTGGCTTTAATTAACATTGCAGTGGAGAAAAGAAGAGGGAGAAAACACCTTTAATTATGCCTCCTGTCAGTGTTATCATCAAAAGCCTAATTACTTGTTTTGATGTTATTGTGTTTTGAAGGACTTGTTGTTTTCTTTAATTAAGGCATGCTAACTAACAAGCCTCACTGGCCTTATGCCATGTTCCTGTGAGAGGGGAGAATCTCATCTGTCAGCAGCTGCCAGTCTGCTTGTGCTCCTGCTTCTCACTCATTCCAGCTGTTTGGGTAATCAGTAAACACAAAGAAGATGAATAGGAAAACATGAAGACAGGTTAGAGAAATCTCTTCAAACAACATCTAGCTACCTGGCAGGCAAATTGTTTCCTCAAACTATTAACGCCGACTGTTGTATGGTGGTGTAATAAGCTGGAGTGACTGTCCTTTTAGTGCAAAATTGAACACGTAAGGGTTAAAATATTGTGCTTTTTCAGAACGCACCATTGCCAGACACGAAGTGGCCGAAGTAGAGCAGCGTCACACCGAAGATGGGGGTGGACGGGAGCTTTCGCCACTGGTAGAAAACGACAACCTGGTCATAATCTACAACAGAGTGCCCAAAACAGCCAGTACATCTTTCACTAACATTGCCTACGACTTGTGTGGGAAGAATCGCTTCCACGTCCTGCACATCAACACAACCAAGAACAACCCCGTCTTGTCTCTACAGGACCAAGTAAGACCTCAACCAACCAAACGATAAAGTGATGTCTCTTATATTTTATGCAGGAATACTTTTTTTTAAAGGCTCTGTTTGTGTTTATATACCTAGACTGTTTATTTTGTCTATGACAAGTAATCTGAAATGTTATAATGTCATTAATTACAATTTTCACAGTTATGGGAAATTGAAAAAGTCATTTTAGGAAACATTTCTAAAAGTAAAAAATATCACAACAGCAAATACAAATATATGGCTGGGATCATAAATGACCTCACTCCGTCGCTTGAAAATTTAAACAAGATCACAGGCTTGTCAGAACGCCATTAAATCCCTGAAATGTTAAAACTACGCTTGCACATGTACCTTTATTACTGTACCTTTCATCATGATACTAATAATACAGTTGTGAATACAGCAAAGACAGGAAAGTCCTTTGTTGGTGCAGCCAATGCTCAGCTTTGATCAGCACAACTGAAAATATGGAATTAAAAATAATTTATTGTTGTAAGCAGAATTGTGCTGGTTGTGAAATGATCTCATACAAAGGTGCAAGACAGGACAAAAGTAGATTAATAACATGTCAAAAAACTAGAACTCATTATGCTGAATATTTTCTCCTCTAAAACTTCTGTTCGGAGAAGTAGATTTGTTTCTCCACAAAGAGATAAGGAACAAATGCAGTACACCAACAATCAGAGGTGGTTTATTGGTAGGTTCATAGTCACGTAATTAACATGTGGACAAATGACTTGTTTGATTAACTGATTGATCAGCTTTTGTCACATTTCTCTTTCTATTTTTATTGATGGACTCTTCACACTTGTTGAGACATGTCCCTGCTTGATGCTGCAGTTTGTTAGACTCAGCTCTATTTTAGGCAGGAAATTGATATTCATTAAAGTGGAGGTGTTCAGCAGTAGATTCTACATACCGCAAATAAATTGCAGTCATAAACTCAGTCATAACTGAGAGGACGGTCACTTTGGGAAAAAAATATCTTTAATTAATTAATTAACTCTATTGTTTAAATGAGACTGAATAGCTCAGAGTATTCTCTTATTCATAGTGTGAGGCATTTGAGTGTCCAGCTAAGAATTATTGAGACACTAGAATGTTTTAATTAATGAATAATTAGTTAACAAAGCTACATACTGAAGTGTGAAATCTCCACTTGTAGTAGGTTGGACATGTTTGTTGTGCTCATAATGAGAAATACCTCTTTTATGAGAGTGAATAATTTATATTTGATGTCACAAAGACAAAAGTTAGGTTAAGAGGTGATTCTAAAAGCTAAAGTGCTTTAAATGTTTGATTTAATATGGATTGTAGTCCAGAGTGCTTTGAGTGGTCAGTAAGACCAGAAAACTACTATATAAATACATATATATCTACATTACATTACAAACTGATTGTGGATGGCGTCATTCTGTCATTTTGTGAGATATGTTAAACAAACTACTTTTATTATCATCAAGAGCTACTTTATTATAAAGATAATTCTAATTTCTTTTTCCATCCACCCATTTTATTCAACTTGTCCAAAGTCAGGTAGTGGTGGCCCGGCACCTCTTACCCTGGGCAACTCTAAAACAGGAAAGAGTCTCTTTCTTCTCTAGGAGGTGAGCCCAAATGTATCTAGTCGGTACCGCTCCACATCTTGACTAGCTCCAGATCCCTCTCCACCAGTGAAGGTGTCATTATATCCCAAAAAACAGTCTGTGGCATGTTGAGACACCTTGGTCCCCGTCTTTGTCTGCTGCCTAGCCTGGACTGTACCAGATCCCAATGTTTTTCCCCAAGGGTAGATAGCCAACAGGGTGGATCCATGTTGTTTTTTGGGGCTGTGCATAGCCGTGCTCTATGGATCATGGCCCAGCACCAGATGCTCACTGTGAACTCCCCTCGCCGGTTTTCTTGCTTCCGGGTGTGGTTTTTCCAGCTCTCCTTTGCCCGATTCATTGGAGTTGTTCGAATTGCTCTTATTCAGGACCCTCCATTGGGACCAGTTTGCTATGGGAGACCCAACCAGTGGCTATTGCCCCAAACGACACAGTTCCCAGGATCACAGAGACATATGGACCCCTCCACTGCAATATGGTTATAATTCCTCATCCTGGAGTATTTCCCACAAATGTTTCTACTGTATTCTAATGGATTGTGCTAACTTTGCATTCTTCACAGTGCAGTTTTTGCTACATTTGTTCAACTCTTATGTGCTGAAGTCCTGGAATGAATGCTTCAGAATGAAAATCAACAAAACGCAGTGTGTGTGTCCTTCAGGTCCAACAAAATGTGTTTTGCAAAGTTTTAACATTTAACAATCCATGTTGTTTGCATCCTTGTTTACTTGCGAGCGATCTTCTTTCCTGCTTTTGTTGGCACATTATTGCATTCCTTATTCTCATTACTAGCACTTATAATAAGCAGACCTGCCAATTTCACAGTATTCTGCTGATCCACATCACTCTTGTAAAAGGCGCTCTGAGGCAGTGGAAGGGAAAATCATCTGCGGCTGTTGTCTATTAATATTTCCCTTTCTTCAGTGTGTTTGTTTGCACATTGAACATATTGAAACCTGATGATATTTTGGTTTGAGAATTGTTTGTGTCTTTCTCTGCGTCCTGTTACTCTTAGTGAGTGTTTACTGCTGAGAGCAGCTCAGTTCACATTGTGTAAATGCCCTGAAGTTATAGTGGTGTTATTTGTGGTTGCCAATGTAATATCCTGTCTGCCATCTCACACCACCACCACCACCACCTCACATGCACTGTGCATCCTCTGAATGATCAGATTAGAGATTACGGTAAATCAGTCCCATTACAGCCCAAACTTCATTTTTATACATGAACATTAACTTTTGCATCCAGTAAAACCATCCAGCCCAGCCAAGGTATGTTCGACTTTGTGATATTTTTTATTCTCTTTAGTCTGTGTGTGTGTGTGTGTGTGTGTGTGTGTGTGTGTGTGTGTGTGTGTGTGTAAAAGGTAATAATTAATGTTGATCTTCATTTTGATCCAAGAACTACACAAAAAGAATGTTGTGCACTTGTGTAATATTTGGGTTTCATACTGTGGAACAGCGGCATAATTTACACTTTAGAAGTTTATAACTTTTCAAGCTTTTATTTTTAATAGTTTGGACTAGTGTTCTCAAAGAGTGTGCCCTAAAGCAAGTCCAAGGGCCTCATTAATAAATGAGTGCATAGGCTCCATATCAAAAGTATAAGTGAACACAAAAGCTAATAATGGTGTAAGCAAATATAACATTATAACACTGTAACATTTTATATATATAACATATATAACATTTTAAATAATCAGTCCATTTTGGAATGTGTGCATCTACACCAACCTCATATCTAACCCTCCTCAAATTTATCATTTGTCTATAAACAGTCAATGCAATGTACCTCATGAATGTTGCTGATCATTGGTTCTTCCAACTGTGGTGATGTGTGCTGCCACAGTATTTGTATGTTTATAGCAATTAAAATGATTGATTCACAACATTCCTATATGATTGTAATATCAGTTATATGGTACCATATAGTGGAAAGCTGATTTTAGTGTCTGTGATAAAGTTCATATGCCACATTTATAAAAGAACCCTAGGTATGCCTGGAATTTGTGGCAACCATAAATTATTGTATACAGAACTAAAAAAAAGTTATGAATACTTCATTTACTGTATGGACTTTGTACACCCTTTAAAAAAAAAAATAAAATCTTTGTCACTGGGAACCCCCATGTGTCTGTTCAGTTGCTGGATGGTGGGAATTATGAAAGTGTGACTCATCAAAGACCCTAATGAAAAGAAAAACTGTCAAAGTATCACAAAAGCTGTCCTGTAGGAAAAGTTAATTAATGCTAACATTGTGCCAAGCAAGCTGAGAAGACTTTTGGAAACCATACAGGCAGATATGAATACAAGTGTGCCTTGTAATTTTGACTCGTTCTTTGTTGTGCCTTGGGCACAGAAAGTCATTGAACTTTAGCTTAGTGTTTGTTTGCTCCTGTTTTGCTTTACTGACTGCAGCATAACAGCATTCAGTGTTATCCCAGCAGGATTTGAATATTTCCATCACCCTGTTTCTGTGTGGGTCTGATATGTTATGGTATAATTCTCTCTACTGTATGTCTCCTGAAATTTCATTTTTCTGTTACTACTATGAATGACTAACTTTTATTTAGATGTAAATTTATCTGTCTTAGCCCACTCAAAGTGTTTGACCTTGTTCCCTCTCCTCAGAATTTGTTCAGAGATGCTACTCGTCCTCTCAGAGCAACTACATGGCCTTTTTTGACAGTATTCTTGCTAATTGGAGGCTTATGTTCTTTATTTAGCAAATTCTGTATCTATGAAGTCAGTGATGACAATTTTGATCTTCTGATGGTGTGCTCACTTTTGTTCTTTCTGATTGTGCTTTGGTTCCACCTGAGCCAGTGTTTTAGAGCTCCATGTACTTCCCTCTTAGAAGCCTTTGGTCTAGCCACGATTTGATCATCTTTATTTCATCTGAAGGCTGTTTGAACAGAACGTTACAGCTCAAGAAACCCTTTATACAGAGTCAGTGCCAAAATTTGATTAATGACCTAAAGAATTTTTTTTTTTAAGTAAGAACTTCCTTTTAAAAATATTTATAAATCCTCTAACTTTTTGATTCTTTCCAGGCTTACATGAAAACATCAGCTTTTTTTTAAAGAGTTTCAGAGTTTTAGATCACTGTACTTTGTTATAATGTTTTTGTGCTTTATACCATTAACACTCATGTTCATGCGTGGGCTCTGTCTGGGTACTCTGGCTTCCTCCTACAATTCAAAGACATGCACATTAGATCTGAGTGTGATTGTGTCTCTCTGTGTTAGCCGTTCAGTGGACTGGCAACCGACAGCCTGTTCGGCGTGTATCCTGACTCTTCCTCTGTGACAGCTGGGATAGGCTGCAACCCCCTGAATTGGATAAGTGGTTTAGAAAATGAATGGATGTTAGCTAATTAGCTCTTGCCTTTACTTTGACAACATAGAACTTCTTGTCCTTCACCTTCTAAAGGACAGCTTTCTTGACTCATCCAGACCATAAACATACATATAAATATTCTGTACACTTTCCTTTCCTGGTGACTGTATAAGAGGAGGAATTCTATCAAGGACTTTTTAGTTATTAAAATACTGTATGTGGAACTCAAGTGCTCAAAATTTGCAGCTTGTTTGCATTTTTTTTTTCTTCTTCTTTTGAGCGGTGATCTAAATATGCTAACTATGATTTGAAACTGATGGAAAATTGACTGCTGTTTTTTGGGATTGGCCTGCATGTTGTAACATGCCCTCCAGGGTTCCACTCCAGTCACATGACTAAAAGTTATAAACACATAGTTTGTATGTTTATGCCATAAATTCAAAAAAATGCTGTCCCACACAAGACAATGTGTTCCTGGTGTAAATATGAATGCAAATGTTCATCCGTTAATCAGGAAGGGCTGACATTTGCTGTATTTGAACTCTGTGCTGTAACTGAGTAAAGTTTGTACCAACATATAGTACAAACATTTCTGTTGTGGCTCAGTTTCCCCGCAGCTCTGTAATTAGTTTCCATTATCTTTGTCTCCAGGTGCGCTTTGTCAGGAACGTCACCTCATGGAGAGAGATGAAGCCCGGCTTCTACCATGGCCATGTAGCTTATCTGGACTTCTCAAAGTAAGGCCCTTCATTTCCTGTAATACCATTAATATCCAGATTAGTTACAAACAGCCAGCAGAGCAGATAAAGGGAGGTCACGTATTGATCGCTAACATGTGCTTTAGTGTTGATTAATAGCATTGTTGTCCTTATCTCCCCTGACACTATCATCTCTGTGATCACAGGTAATTATTCTAATGGTCTAAGTGTTTCTCAGTGAGAGAGACTTGGTTAACTTGCACTCTCATTCCTCCCTGACTCTACCTGCCTTTTCACTATGGAAAATCTGCTTTTTGAATGCAATAAAATTCAGTGAATTAGTATATAAAGACCACAGCTTCATGTGCTGCTGTAATAAAATGTAAATTAAGTCTTAAGATTTTAAAGAATGTGCCCTCCCTTTTCTTTTTCAGATATGGCGTGAAAAGTAAACCATTGTACATCAATGTGGTGCGTGATCCCATAGAGCGCCTTGTGTCTTACTACTACTTTCTACGTTTTGGAGATAACTACAGACCAGGCCTTCGGCGAAGGAAACAAGGAGACAAGAAGGTCCTTATTTCATAGCTTACATCCTTTTCAAATACACATTTTTGTTACTTGACCTGTTTTCAATTTGGATGATATAATAACAGGTGTTCCATTGTATTGCAGACCTTTGATGAGTGTGTGTCATCAGGTGGGTCTGACTGCGCTCCTGAGAAACTCTGGTTGCAGATCCCTTTCTTCTGTGGCCACCATTCAGAGTGCTGGTGAGTAGGCTGCACCTGACACCTCCATCTTCCTTTGTCTCTGCCTCTAGACTGCCATAACTCCTGGTTTAGGCTGCTAGCTTGGCCTCAGAAGGATGCAGCAGTGGTGCAGTAGCAGAAGCAGTTTAGAGTGACAAAGCGGGGAATATGAATAAATGTAGAGGGGGTGTAGAATTGTCAGATTACAGTAAATAAACTGTTAAAAGGTATAACTTCTGTGTATACTAGTAGTTCAGTCTTTCACCCTTTTCCCTGTTGTTATTTCTGGGAGGGTAATCCAAGTTCAGATTTTGCAGATTTTGGCTGTTGATGTTCACAGACTAACCTGATATTCTGTTTCATTCAGTGTTGAGTCACTCACTCTTTAGGAAACAAAACTTCTTGGTCAGGTTCTGAAAAAGATCAGGGCTCAGATTAAAATAAGAACATTCACAGCAATCAAACAAATACATAATATCCATCCATCCATTCATCCATCCATCCATCTTCTTCCGCTTATCCAGTTCAGGGTCATGGGGTGGCTGGAACTTATTCCAGCTGCAATAGGGCAAGAGGCGGGATGCACCCTGGACAGGTCGCCAGTCTGTTAGAGGGCTAACGCAGAGAGACAGACCACCATTCACAGTCACATTCACAACTACGGGCAATTTAGAATTACCAATTAACTTTACCCCACTAACTTCATGTCTTTGGACTTTGGGAAGAAGCTGGAGTACCCGGAGAGAACCCATGCATACACGGGGAGAACATGCAAACTCCACACAGAAATACTCACTCAAACAAGTCTTTGGCATAACGCAGGGTCTTGTATCTGTTGATCTGTGCTTCAAGCATATCAATGGACTTATAAAGGACTTCCACTTGTTTGACCAGCTGTGAATTCTTGGAGGCGCAATTCAGTTTCACACACTGTTATCTTCCAGCGCAGAGCGCTTTACGCTGTGTTCATCAGTCCTTCTTTTTCTTGTTCCCAAGGTCTCTTCTCCTATTCCACAGCTGCTTTATCCTGTCGCAGTTGGCTCATCTCCTTCTGCAACTTTCCTACCTCACTTATTACCAGTGGCAACCATTCCCTTTCAGCTTTGTGACGAACATTACAGCACTTAGTCACATAGGAATTTCTCTTTTTCCAAATAAGATCTGCAAGATTCCTGGGCAACTTTGCCATGTCATCACGTACTGTGGAGTGGGCGCATACGCCAACGCTTTTTGCACAGCAGGGTCAGTAGGATCTCCAACACTGGTTTCTGTATTCTCCTGCACATCCAATGGTAGTGAGTGCTTAGGAGTAGAGCTTTCATCTATGTCAGATTCAACATCTGACTCAATGGAAGCCCTCCGCTGATCTTCTAGTGGGAGTTGATCATTTCTGTCAGCCTCATTTGGTGGTAATGCAGGGGTTGGAGGCTGATGACTTGGCTGCGATTGGGGATAAAGGCGCATGTAGCTTGACTCTGCATGGGGAATCGGGTCAACAGGTGGGTATGATTCAAGACTTGGCCCAGCATGGGGAATCCAGTGTTGCAAAGGAGGAAGGGTAGGAGGTGGCAGAGATCTTGAAGAATAGCCTGGTTCCAGCTGGCTGAACAACAGCGGGAATTGGTTGGGATGCCATGACTCTCGTGTGGATGGGTCATCAGTTGACTGGTAGTATGGAATGGTCAAAGTGGCATGGGTTCTCGGGGGACTCCCCATCTAACTTGGTCCCCGTTCAGAGCCCTCAAGATTTATAGGCTGTTGATAGGGATAGGATAAGTAACTTCCCCACCAATTTGTGCCCTCTTGTTCAAGTTCAAGTTCAAGTTAGCTTTATTGTCATTTCAGCTACATACATGTTATACAGTACATAGTGAAACGAAACGTTTCTCTGGAACCAGGTGCTACATATAACATTTGTGACAAAGTTACAGACTGTACATAAAGTGAGACGTGTGCATGTGCAACATAGACTAACTACATAAAGTGCGAACAGTGCAAACATGGGACACAGACAATGCAAAAAGAACATTTAAGACTAACAAAAAAAACATGTAGACAACGGGGAAGACGTACAGACAGAGCTAACCAGTGAGATGATTACTAACCAGTGAGATGATTTTAAATGTAAGGTGCAGAAAAAGTGCAAGTGCTGCTGTGCAATAGTGCAATGAATGTCATATATTGTAAACATAGGAGAGGTTGTGTGTGTGTGTGTGTGTGAGTGTTCAGGTGTCTGACGGCCTGAGGAAGGAAGCTGTTGCACAGTCTGGCAGTGAGGGCCCGAATGCTTCGGTACCTTTTTCCAGATGGCAGCAGGGTGAAGAGTGCATGTGAAGAGATAGTTAGAAAGGACTTTTGGATCAAGATTTTTCTTTTTAATAATAGGCGTGTAAACAGCGTGTTTGAAAGCAGGTGGTACACAGCCTGAAGACAAAGAAGCATTTAAGAAAAGTAAAACACTAGGCCCAATAATGTGAAGAGTTTCTTTGAGAAGATGAGAGGGGAGGATATCCTGAGGGGAATTAGAAGGTCTCAAATGATCGACTACTTTCTTTAAAAACAGAAAAAGTCACGGGCTCAAACTGCTGAAAAACATCAGAGCATTTAGAAGGTAGAACATGATCTAAAACAGCCTGTGAATGTGGAGACCTTAAAGCAGAGATTTTATCAACAAAGTATTTCAAAATATTCTCACAAGATGCAGAACAAGCCTCCATAGGAACAGTGTCACAGAGGTTAACAACAGAGTTAATATTAAAAAGAACTCGGGGTTTGTGACTATTGCTTGAAATCACGTTAGACAGAAAAGCAGATTTTGCAGCTTTAACAGTCCTCTGATATTCTGATAAGCAGTCATGCAGGATTCCTAAAGACACCTGGAGTTTGTCCTTCTTCCACTTTCTCTCAGCACGTCAACACCCATGTCTGAGAGGGTGGTTTCATTCAGCCAGGGCTGATGTGATGGTTTGGTGTTAAAAAGGTTAACAAACTCTTCAATGGGAAGTTTGCCACAAAGCTTAGTATCACAGAGGACAGAGTTGGTGAAAGTGGAGGAAAAGTGAACAGCTGTCGAGGGATTTAACGTGCGCAACCACCGCACAGGTCTCTGGCTGTTCAACCCCAGGTTACACGCCACAATGTTAATATATATTAATATAATATATATTGAAGCTATCCCTCCACCTTTGCCAGTGGTCCTGGGAGAGCTGCGAAATGAACAGTTGGGGGGAAGGAGTTCCGAGACAGAAGACGACTCACCAGGTCGAAGCCAATTTTCCGTCAGGAACATAAAATCCAGGTCTGACGAGGTGAAAAAGTCATTTAAGATGAAGGTCTTGTTTGCCAGTGATCTGGTGTTCAACAGAGCCATCCGAAGCGTGATCCTGCTAGTACTAACAGGAGCACGTCCCAGCAGGCGAAGGTTTCTATAATTCACACCGCCTCTGTAGGACCGCACCCACCGCCAGACAGGTGGAGGCTCCGCCGGCAGGTCCGAAGGAACCAAAGGTCCAACGGGCTGGATCCAGTGATGACATCTGAGTTTAGACTGTTTCCAGAGAGCAAGGAAGGATGGCAACACATCTGTAACAATACCACGATTAGTACCGGTTTTCAGGTAAGTCTTAATGCGTACCAGGATACCGCCCCGTTTTCCCCGTCTTTTCGAACGCTTCCTAGGGGGAAAAGTGAGTGGAAGGTGGCATAGGCAGTCAGGTATGTCCGCCAGTAGTGGAGGAAGACTTCCTGGCTTATTTCTCAGATCAAACGTTTGCAGTTTAGCTGGACGAAGACTCAGAAGTGTTTGGCGATCCTAAATGAGTAGAGCAGAGCTATGAGGGCAACATAAAAGAAGAAAAATAACAAACAGCAGACGGAGGAACCCAGAGAGGCGGCTCACCATGCACACTGGTGCTCACTCACAGTGATTCCAATTACCACCGGGGGGCTCTGTGGCTCCAGCTATCAGCTGTGCAGGACTTCCTCCACAGTGGGTCTCCTCTCAAACGAGTGAAGGGAGGAGAGAGAAATTAATGAGCAGAAGTGATGAGTTTACCTGGATTTCAGGTGTTCTGTGTGACATTAGCATGAGATCAGTATTTTTATCTCTGTGACTCCTTATGAATCCACCAATCAGAGCTCACACTGAGACTCAGGGCTACTCCAGCATCATGTGACATGCACTTCCTGTTTGTGTGTGATTTTCTGTCCTTTATTCCTCAGAGACCGAGCGTGATGATGAGCGTCTGCGGCGCTCATCCGTGTCCGGATGAGTGTCCTGGTTGGTCTGTGGTCTGTGTTGTGATCACGCTCCATACCCCTGCACGCGCTCAGTGGTGTGTAACCAACCATCAGACACTTGGAGGTCAGGACATGTTTGTCAAAACCTGCGTGATGGTTTTTCGTGTTCTGGTGGTTTCCTGGTGACATCAAAGCGTGGACACGAAACCTGAAACACTTTAATGTGTCCATGGAGAGGAAATACATTTTAATAAGTTCAGCTTTGGTTCAGCTGTGATCAGACTTTAAAAAAACCCAGATTCTCCTGCCTCCAGGTACAAACACCTGTTAGCCTTCAGTGACATGTGACCTTTGCCTCACCTGGTGTCCTGTGGCCCTATGTGGGCGGAGCTTCCCAGGAATGAAGCTGAACAAGTCGGAGTGTTTAAAGGTGAAAAACTTCCAAACCTATTCTCTGTTCACCGCCTCAGAGGTGCGCGAAGAATTCACACACCTCCCAGCACTGGCCCATCACTTCCTGTAGGCGTCAGGCGTGATCTCGGATGTGATCACGTGATCACGGAGCATCGTTTAACTCGACTCGGTGGTCTGATGGCGAGAAAGCTCATAGACATTTTGTTGAGGACCAAATACATGATGTTTTTTATGTTTGGGATTAAATGATGTGAATAAAGCGAACGCTTCTGGTGACTGACAGGACGCTGATTCCTCGTGTGGCCTTCAGGGACTCTGACTCTCCTGGATTACACAATGACAAGGAAAAAAACTCTCTTATTTTAAATTTAGATTTCTAATAGGATGAGTCACATTCAGCAGAAATCAGATTTAAATGTTTGATCTAACCCCCTCACTCATTTCTGAAGGAGACATTTAAAATATTTCCTATTTCCTCAGATGTGAAGGTTTTCTGATTTTTGTCATCATATCTGAACGTGAAATGAAAATCTTCAGAATAAAAGCAGAAATTACACCTGAACTTCTCAGACTTCTCAGAAGTCTCAGCTGCTGGGAAAGAAAAAAGTTTTTGTTTTATTTTGAAGTTCTGGCTTCCTGCTCGGCTCTCTGATGCATCCGGATGAGTCTGTTGATGATGATGATGGTGATGATGTCTGTGTTATTGTAGGGTCTTTACCTTACAATATAAAGCGCCTTGAGGCGACTTTTGTTGTGATTTGGCGCTATGTAAATAAAATTGAATTGAATTGAATTGAATTGATGATGGTGAGGTCGTGTCCCCGCAGGTCGTCTGGTGGCGAGTCTGATCGTGGACTTCCTGCAGGTCTTTAACCTGGACTTCAGCCTTGCTGTCTTCCAGCCGGAGATCAACTCGGTGAGTTTCAGAAACTGCTCCTTTTCTTCCTCCTCTTCATCAGCACAGTGTTCAGTTTGCTCTGAGCTCCTCGTGCTGCGTTCACGAGTCGTAAAGCTGGTAGCTGAGAGCTGAAGGATTACAGGAGAAATCAGGATGATGATAATGAAAACGCAGAGCATGAATCCTGACTTCAATCAGCTGTTAGTGGCTGTGCTTTCTGTTTTTAATGAGCTTTAAAGTCTTTCAGCTCTTCATCACTTTCTGAGCCGTTAACCTCACGGGGCTGACGGCACGCAGCAGATATCAATGAAAATATCAGTGTACTGATAAATCAGAGCAGCCCTGATAATTGTTCAGCGCAGGCGCTGCGTAGCTTTGGTAACACGACTGGTTTAGAAAGCCGTTTTTTCCCCGGCTCCTTTGAACTGTGCCTGAAAGTAAAATGTGAATGATTGATGTATGAATAATAAGAGAGCCGTGCGACCGAAGCAGCTCCCGAACGATGTGTTTGACACAAAAAACACCTTCCTCCCCCTCCTGCATCCGTGGACTCGCTGACGCGCTCTCACAACCGCAGACTGACTCAGTTTTCCTTCTCAGTGGTTTGTGGGTGTGAAATTTAGATCACACGCTGACTTCACCCCCGTCCTGTGTGAGGGTTTCTCTTCTCTGTTTGGTTAAAAACTCTGGAAAGCTCAGAAACCCTCGAGGACGGTCAGAAACGCTCTGTGAACAGATCCTCCGATCCTCCTCTGCCTCGATGGGGATTTCACCGATGTTACACCGAAACCGGCCGTGTCTTTAAACTCAGCTTAGAGGAGCAGCACAAGCAGAGGAAGAGCCAGCACACCTCTGACTGTGGTGGAGGTTTTAGGGCTCCATCTTTACTGTTTCTGTGCAGTTTTGTTGTTATTCTGCTGCTGTGGACCAAATGGAGAGCAGTGCAAAGGTCAGAGTTTATGAGAAGAAGAAATCAGGCTTTGAAGGTGACTGTTAATAAAAGAGTTTAAACACAGACAGCTCAGAACAGCTGGAGCCCAGATGTGCAGAGGAGCCGATAAATAGACAAAAGAACACTCACTCATACATGATCATTGATGAGCTTTTGATGATGATGATGCTTATTTCATTGGTAGGCTGAGGTTAAGTTCTATTAAGCCTGACTTAACTCAGGAGGAGCTTCCTGCTGTCAGAGGTTCTCAGAAACTGGTCAGGTGAGACATTGGGGTGAACTGTCCCTTTACAGGCTGTGATTATACAGGGTGGGCCATTTATATGGATACACCGTAATAACATGGGAATGGTTGGTGATATGAAAGTCCTGTTTGTGGCACATTAGTATATGTGAGGGGGCAAACTCCCCAAGATGGGTGGTGACCATGGTGGCCATTTAGAAGTCGGCCATCTTGGATACAACTTTTGTTTTTTCAATAGGAAGAGGGCCATGTGACACATCAAACTTATTGGTAATGTCACAAGAAAAACAATGGTGTGCTTGGTTCCAACGTAACTTTATTCTTTCATGAGTTATTTACAAGTTGCTCTTTGTTCACAGCCATTGACATGTCG
>VUQS01012090.1:1737-14873 GCA_015108495.1 Heterochromis multidens
ATTCATGGAATGGGTTTCTATGGCCGAGCAGCTGCATCCAAGCCTTACATCACCAAGCACAATGCAGTGTCAGATGCAGTGGTGTAAAGCACGCCACCACTGGACTTTAGAGCAGTGGAGACGTGTTCTCTGAATTGATGATCACGCTTCTCCGTCTAGCAATCCAATGAACGAGTCTGGGTTTGGCGGTTGCCAGGAGAACGGTACTTGTCTGACTGCATTGTGCCAAGTGTAAAGTTTGGTGGAGGGGAGATTATGGTGTGGGGTTGTTTTTGAGGAGTTGGGCTTGGCCCCTTAGTTCCAATGAAAGGAACTCTTAATGCTTCAGCATACAAGACATTTTGGACAATTTCATGTTCCCAACTTTGTGGGAACAGTTTGGGGATGGCCCCTTCCTGTTCCAACATGACTGCACACCAGTGCACAAAGCAAGGTCCATAAAGACACGGATGAGAGAGTTTGGTGTGGAAGAACTTGACTGGCCTGCACAGAGTCCTGACCTCAACCCGATAGAACACCTTTGGGATAAATTAGAGCGGAGACTGCGAGCCAGGCCTTCTCGTCCAACATCAGTGTCTGACCTCACAAATGCGTTTCTGGAAAGCCTTCCCAGAAGAGTTGAAGCTGTTGGGCCGACATCTTATTAAACCCTATGGATTAAGAATGGGATGTCACTCAAGTTCATATGCGTGAGAAGGCAGACGAGTGAATACTTTTGGCAATATAGTGCATCTAAAGGCATTGAGTTGTTGCCATGTAATTGACTGATTAGATTAGGTACCTGTTCATTTCTAAGGATAATAAAAAAAATTTGATAATCAGCTATTAATAATTAAATTAATTTTAATAGCTCAGATGTGTATTTGATTTTTTCAAAAGTCAGCAAAAACAGACCTCTAAAATAAAATAAAAAGCAAACACACAAAACACAGTGTCTCACAGCTTACTTGGTTCTGAGAGTTTTTGAGAAAAAAAAAATTACTACTGGACCTCCTCCTCCACTTTCCTTCTGGCTCCTCCAACTCTGAGTTGTCGACTCATACTTAAGATTCATATTTTGTGATCGCTGTAGAGCACTCAGAGATGACCAGATTGTTGGTTTGCAGAGCTGCTCTGCAAAATTAAAAAGAAGTTGCAGCCAAATTTCACTTTTGCTGGGGTAGTTTTCCATCCTTTAGTCCTGTTAATCCAGCCTGCAATGTGTATTAGTTTCCTGAATCACACTTCGACCTCTAAGCAGCACACTGAAAAAAATAGTAACAAATAATTACATTGGCTGGAGCCTGGAAAACCATGACTCAGCATAATCACTCAAAGAGGAAATGATTGTGTGTATTCCAGGTATTTAACTAGATTATGGACTAACCACACAACCCTGCGTCACATGTGAGTTATGACATTAGTGTCCACAGACTGTGTGTATCATCCCATTTCTGAGGAATAGAAAACATATACTGTATATATACACACACACAGCAGTTCTATGTTGCCTGTGTGTTTTATATTTATTTGTTAGTCATGTGTTTTGTTGTTAGCTTCACAAATGCTCACATTACCATACATTACACTGAGTAAAAGAGCAGACTGTAAATGTTAAGCAAAACGCCAATTTCATGTACTGTTCCCTTAAAGTATTTTGCAGGATTGCATAACACCAACCACAGCCACTGGTTTCAGCTATCTGCACGTAAAGGAAGAATCGGGCTTGTTTACAAGGGGAGTGTATGCTCGGTGGCATAATAACAGACAGATGTAAGCATGTAAGAAGGCAAAGAAAAGACGAGACGCAGAAATACAGAAGAAGAGGGAGGAGGTTGGTTGTTTTTGTGTGTGTAAAAAAGTCTCTCTCAAGGACTTTTTTACAACCTTAATTGTCCATCCATCTATCCTCTTATCCAATTCAGGGTCGTGGGGGGTGTGGAGCCTATCCCAGCTGCCATAAGGGAGAGAGGCAGGGTACACCCTGGACAGGTTGCCAGTCTGTCACAGGGCTAACACAGAGAGACAGACAGTCATTCACACTCACAGGCAATTTAGATTCACCAATTAACCTAACCCTTCTATAACTGCATGTCCTTGGATTGTGGGAGGAACCCAGATTACCCAGAGAGAACCCACGCAAACATGGGAAGAACATGCAACCTCAACACAGAAAGGTGGTGGAGTTGAACCCAGGACCACCTTGCTGTGAAGCAACAGTGCCAGCCACCGCACCACCATGCTGCCCAAGCTTAATTGTGTGTGTTGGAAATAGGATGTCTTACCTGTAGGTGTCCATTTTACATCCAAACCAATGCTCATGCATCATTCACTGTTATTAGTCCAGTTGGTGTATTTCATCATTTATGTGCATTTGTTTGACATAGATTGTAGCCATGCAGGAGTTACTGAGGGTTACAGAGATAAGGAGTTGTGTTGGGAACGTGGCTCTGTGTAGTCTGTGTGCCCTGTGTGTGTGTGTGTGTGTGAGTAAAATGTATCTAGCGGTGTGTGAGAATATATACTCCCAAATTTGTGTATATCAAAATCTCAACCAGAATTGCACAAAAAAACTCCTACGGGAGGTCAGATAATCTGTGTTCTCACAGACACAAAAGATGTCACTGCCAAAACCACACTGCATTTCTACAAGATGACTCACATCACAAATGTGCCCTTCTTCATTGTGGGGAAACTGGATTAATCAGAATTAAGAAAACTACTGCCTAATCTCATAGTGTCAAAGATAAAGCTAGCTCAAGAATAAAATTTTTTTTCATATAATCAGTAATTCTTTATTACTTTATAGTTACCTTTGGAGGAAATTAAACTCAGAACATGGTAGAAAAGCCTTCAGTACAATTTAGAGACTGAACTGGACTGAACAAAGACAGCTTCTTAGAGTGGCATGCGGTGACTTTTACTGAAAGGCAAGCAAAGACAATGCCCCCCAACTCACACACAAAAACATCTTCCACTGTTGAACAAGACAAAGTGGACCACATTAACACATACCATTTTGTGCTGCCTGTCTTTTATTCTTTTAAAAATGATGACAGCCTCCTGCAGCTTGCTGGACTCTACATGGACACCTTCACCTTTCTGCACTCCCTCCAAATATTATTACTTGTATAGTTAAATAAAAATCTACTGTGTTACCAAAAATTGGTGGAAGATATTTTTTAGAACCATTCCTTTATTTATATATATATATATATATATAAGTAAAATGTTTGAGGATTAGCAATCCTTACCTGCCTTCTTGACACATTTAAGCTTGTATTACCATACTCAATTCAATTCAATTCAATTTTATTTATATAGCGCCAAATCACAACAAAAGTTGCCTCAAGGCGCTTTATATTGTAAGGTGAAGACCCTACAATAATGAGCATGGTGCTGTTGTTAATTAGTTTTATGTTTTAACATTGTATTAGTCCTATCATAGTGGTCACAGCTTTTATTGTTCACAACATTTATTGTTATATTTTGATGGAATAGAATAAATATTTCAGAATTAATTATTTTCTATCAGTTTTACTTCATTGTGGTTTCAGTAATCCCATGACACATAATTCAGATTGAAAGTAACCTTAATAAACCAATTTTAAGATTTTCAAATATGACAGAATGAGACTGACACATGACTATGAATGATGTCAGCTGACAGCTCAATGATTCAGTGCACAAACATGAGCATAAGTGTATTTGTTTAGGAAATAGACTTCTCAATAAATAGTTTAAACATGAAAGAAAAATATTGTCGACTTTTTGTTCTACATGTGTGTGAAATCTGCCATTAAATTAGGACACATTAACAGGTTTCAGGTTGCATTAAAACACATATTACTGTGTATCATGTGTTGATTTATGTACATTGATTCTTTTACCTTTCAATTAGTTACCACAATTAATTCATTATGTAAATCTCTATTAAACTAGAAAAAATGAATAGCATGCCACACAGTTTTTGTGTGTCTGTTCCCTGATATTATTGTTCTATATAGTCTCCAGTGTTGTGTGAAGTGCTGCATGGGGAGACTCCACTCACTCAGAGATAAAAATATGGATGTACAGTCCTCCCAACTGTGCAGAGACAGAGAGATATTACAGTATGAATCTGTATGTCATACTATTTGCTGGTTATGACTAGGTTATAATAAGTGTAATAGGAGTAATAAATGACTCATATCATTAGTCTGACTTTCCTTACTTTGACTCATCAAGGTTACCATCCTTTTCCTGATCTTTCAGTCTTTTCCCACTATGGCTTAAAGACAGGAAATGGTGCTAGTTGTATTCCACAGAAACATAATATGTCAGGAGAGTGGAGACATAGTATGTCTACTATTTTTTGTAGTCCAACTCAGAAGTTGGCATCAGTCTACTTCCTTTGAAAAAAAACCCAACATCTGGGTTTTTCCACGGATGCTTGAATGATCTCAGACAATAAGCTCTGTGGGAAAAAAAAGTTTATGATATTTACATGTTCTGTTCAGCAATATGAACTCCACAAATTGATGCAGCTGTTACAATTTTTATGCTTCCAAAGTAAAATTCTATTGTTGCGCTATAAAAGAATGTACTTTGTCACCACTAAGCTCCTGTGTTCAGCATGTGATGCTGAATGGCATCTCTGACTGGGATAGCTGACAGTAACCACCATTGCTGCCAGGAAAGGGAGAGCTTAGTTCACATACAGTGCTGAATAATGCAGCCTACAGGAAGTAGTGACCATAAGTAGACAAGTAGATAAGTCATAACATTTGAGAGGTTGTTTATATTATTTATCATATATCATATATCATTTAAAGTCAGACAGAAATACCCTGCGTCCTTTTTATCTTATGTCTACAGTACATGATCAATTTACATCACATATTAATTCCAAACAGGGCAGAGGTCCTAGCGTGAATTTCTTGTGCGTATAGGCCCACCTATACCAAGTGTCAGATATGCAGAGATGCTGGCATGGAACTATTGTGAGGCAGATTCCATTTACTATAATCTAATAACAATTTTAATATTATTTAATGCGTTTCTGGGATAATGATAAATCATTGGCTCTCAGTGCAACCCTAGTCCTTGACAACTTCTATAGTCTCACTTAGCCACTTGTTAACAAATGTCTTGGATATGTAGAGGAATATTTACATTACCTTTTTTGTGGTAGTTCAAAACTTGATCATGTCTGTAGCTCGTTAATCACAGAACTTATTTCGGGCATCAAGCCATCACTTTGTATTCTAAAGCCAGCAAACTGAGTTAGATGTGATTTCCACATCTATCTAATGAAGCACATTGAATTGTGGGATTGTGAGAAATCTCATATATGGATATATCATATCATATCATATCATATCATATGGACTCAACTAGAAATTGAAAAATCCAGAGTACAAAAATTCTGTAAAGTGCAACATGTCATTTGTGTGACACATAGCCCTATCCCCCAAGAGCCAATCTACTACGTAACATCTGGACCAGATGTTACACTGACACAAGTGCAGCTCTCTGACACATGCATGTTGCTGTGACGACACATATGGAGGCACCTGTGAGGAAAAAAACCTTTTTAGACTTAAATTTGGGGGCAAAGTCACCAAAGGTTTGAAGCAGTTTTTGTCAGATTTAACTGGTGATTCTACACAGACAGTGATTGACAAAATGTCCCTGTCCCCATTCATTTAAATAGATGCTCTTTGATTTAGATTTTTAGATTTAGCTTTGACAGCTCTACTATTAGCTTGTGCATTGTTTGTGGATTTTCTTTCTTTTTTGATGTGTGTATGTGACATTACACATTACTGCAAATGCAACAAATGCCTCACTTGTCATCCATTATCATATTATAAAGGAGGAAAACTCTTGATCATTGCACCACTGGCTGAAGTCAGCCTGATTATCAATCTCCTGGAGGAAACCTTGAAATAAGAAAATAAAGAGAGAATTAAGATGGAGCTCTAAATTAAAGTGTGTGTTGGATTTGATGAAACAAAATATCAATTTTTATGATTCAATAGGCCAGTGGTTAATCATTAATGCAAATGCTTGCGCTTCTTGAACAAAATGCCTATCTTCCCATCAAACACTCCTAGTTAGGGTAAAGGTCTGACCCTTTAAATCTCTTTCAGGTGTTTTCACTTTCTAAGCCTCATTAAGTATTAAGCATTCCCGTATATGGAGAGTGGTTTTGAGAAGGTAAGCTGACCCCGAACCACTCAAAAGGCATGGCATTTATAGCAGTACATAAAAGAATGGGAGAGGACAACAATTAGTGGAGGGTATGATTTACATGTGGGTGTTAAACAGAGGCAAAAGGTGTGGCAACAAGGGTCTGGAAGACAACAGTGGGGTGACAAGATCAAAGACATAAACAAGTAACATAGAGGTGATAAGGTCTAAAGGTCAAACACTTCAGGGCGTAGGCTACTGCCTTCTGGTTACAGGTATTGTAAGCAGGAAGGCATAAGATTCACAGAAGTGAGTCTTTCTCAATATTCTTCATCACGTTCTAAGAACTATAACTAACAGCATATGCAAAGAAAAAATAACTTTTTCTTCAATGCAAAATATTGTTTTCATAATAAAATTAATTATTCCACTTTACATTTTCTTTTAGGTCTGCAAATATTTACTGAGTCATTTTACACTCCACTGACGAAAACAGGCACCTTTTCGGAAAAGTTTTGATGGCAGAGGGGCGTGTTGGGGAATATATTACTTGCACTTCCTGAGCTTGCTCCCTGTGATTTGTGCAAAATGCCTGCAAACCTGATGACCTCAACTATGCAACATTTTGTTTTTCGGAAAGTGTCTTATAGAGCAGTTAGCTGGCGCAGCAGCATTTTTAATTATGTTTAGCGAGCAAAGCAAAAACGTTGTGCTCAAAAGAGGAAGGAGAGGAGAGAGCAGGACGAGTATACTGCCAGATTTGAGCGAGCGCGTTCCATCAGGACAAGCAAGGCAAGAGGCGCTTGTGTGCATTCATCCTTTACATTACTGCCATCTTGTGGCCGCAGTCAGCTATTGTCACTGAAAGCTCTGCTTGTTTCGTGCTCATCGGAAACTGTAGCTGCCTCTACTTTATGGGCGTGACTGTCACTCGTTAACAATGACTTGAGCTGGGTAAACTGAGAGGCCAGCAGCTTTTTTTCTGTTAGTTTGCACATGCGCATTGTGGATAAACCTCTGGTCTTTCACAGTAGACTGATGGGAGACTAGTGTGCAAGACAAGCTGCCCCTGGCTCTGCTTTCACTGCTCTGAGATCAGTTACAATCTGTGTTTTGTGTGGAAACACAGCTAGCATTAGCAAATAAATGAGCTTCAGTGATTTATCATTGCAACAGATGAGTTTCCTTCTGCTAACCACCTTGGCCAACATGGGCGATGTAGAGAAGATGGAGTGTGAAAAAGTTTTTAATAACTCCTTTGATACATTAGCAAGGAAAGCTCTGACCGTGATGGAGAGGGGACGGCAGCTCTGATCATGTCCGGTCTAATAAAACAGGCAAGTTGACCAGGTGCAGGCTCAGCAGCACTTTCAGCTTAGCAGCTATGATAAATTATTGATTATTAATTACTGATTATTATTATTATTATTATTATTTATTATTATAATTATTAATTATTATTGAGCACATGAACAACTGTATTTTTCACAGATATGTAGTCCTCACAGGACAGCCACTACAAACATGATTTATAGAATATGATGCTTCACATTAAACAGAGCATAAAGTACTTAACCTTAAATATATGCAGCAGTAATATTAATCAATTTAACATTAATCCATTTAACCCATCCAGTCTGTGAGGACCTGTAGTTAATGGGCTTCTCTTTTTTGTTCCATGCTTATAGATATTACAGCTGTCTTTATGTTTTGTGCTTGGGGTAGTGTATTTGAAGAAGATGGTATGAATTTGTAGCATTAGCTCAGATAAATGTTAAACGGACCTTTGGCTGCATCGTCCATGGTGAAGATAAAAAGCTAGAATGATCCTACTGATGTTATTGATCATTGCTATATGCAATTATTTTTCCACTTACAGGGTGTGTCTGTGTGTGTGTGTGTGTGAGAGAGAGAGAGGGAGAGAGAGAGAGAGCGAGAGAGAGAGAATGTGAGATGCTGTGCTCCAGTACAATGTGCTGTAAGGGCACAAAAAATATCTGCCTGGGGCCTATCACAGAGTTATTAAGCCTGTTCCTATTTCACCTATTCACATATTTCACCTTACCAAACAAAAGCAGATACACCAGATTTATGTAACAAAGCAAATGTCAGCTACATGCATCATCTTCCAGTATGTTTATAAATTTGCCAGAAAACAGGACATCAACCCTTTTCTCTTTTTCACTTGTCTCCATAATTTTCTTCATAACTGCTTTGATTCTTTACTCATTCTGAGACTGATGGCTTGTGGCTGGCTCTGAGCTCTGGATACATTTAGCTTTAGTCACTTTGTCTTTCTTAGCTTCTTTAAAATGTCCATGTTCAGCTGGGTGAATGTGATTTAAGTAAAGTTATAGTACTTATATAATTTTTATATAAGAGGTTGATCAAAATTAGAGGCTGGTAATCTGTTCTAAATTTCTAAATGTTTTAACACAAAGATACTGCTGGCTGCTGAATCTACTGTGTGCCAGTAGGAGGAGTATGACCATGGATACACTTGTGTATCTGTTTTTTCTAGTGAGGATGATTGACCTTTTCTCTTTTTCACTTATCTCCATAATTTTCCTCGAAACTCCTTTGAGAAAACTTACAAACAGTATTTGAATGTTTGCTTCTGTTTACAGTTACAAAGATGTGTTTTTAGGTTGCATGGATTTTAACTAAAAAGTCAAAGTCATGTAAAGTATGTGAGAGTCAAACTGGAAACAGCTCCCAGCTTCTAAATACTATATAGACACAGGGTTTCTCCACATAATAGAGGACTGAATACTTTTATTGCAGCATAGTCTTAATTGAATTCTTCTGTCTTTGGTGGTAATGCAACAATGCATTACAGCCTTTTAAGGACATAGAAGTACACCCAGAAGACTAACAATGAGACACGCAATTATGAACACACTGTCTGACTAACCGACACTGGAGGCACTTAGTGGTTAATACTGTGCCATCAAAATCAAGCTGGACAAAGACCACTAGAGTGGTTGATGCTTGGAACATGCATAGAAAACAGTGTGTCAGTCTATATAAAATAGAAAAAGAAATACAAGATTAATGTGATTGGTGGTAATTTAGCTGTTTGTTTAATTTTATTTGATTGATTCTTTTGATGGGGTGGTATGGCGGTGCAGTGGTTAGCACTGTCACTTCACAGTAAGAATGGTTCAAATTTAGCCTTTCTGTGTAGGCTCTATCTGGGTACTCTGGCTTTCTCCCATAGTCCAAACATATACATCGGGCTAGGTTAATTAGTGATTCAAAATTGACCATAGGTATGAATGCGAGCATGAATGCTTGTCTGTCTCTATGTGTTAGTCCTGCAACAGACTGGCTATCTGTCCAGGGTGTACTCCGCCTCTTGCCCCATGACAGCTGGGATAAGCTCCAGCCCCCCCCACAACCCTGAATTTGATGGATGATTCTTTTGAAAAAAACAGTGCTTGTTGTTGAGTAGAACATGACACTTTAAGGCTAATTTTCATCTGGTGTCCCTGACCAGTTCTTCAAAAAAGCAACCAAAAATGAGAATAAAATAACTTATTTTACTAAAATAGCTCCCAAATATCACATACAGATAATAAATAGACTAATTTGCACACTAGTGTACTCTACACTCATGACAACACTGTACAAAAAAGTGTTCTTCACGAAAAGCCACAGCTTCAACTGACCAGTAAAAGTATGGTAAGTAAGTATCGATTTTCCTAAGAAGCCCTGAGAGTAAATTCCCATCTTTAGATGGCATTACAGAAAATGCTGACAGACCAGAAGACTGAATGGCTTCAAGTAAGAATAATGGAATCTCCTCTTGTGGTACTTCTCGTAACCTGAGTGCTTGCAGTTTGCATGTTAAATGTCTGGTATAATATTTAATAAACAAGGCCAGCTGTATATAAACTTAGCACAAAAAGTAAGGAAATTTGTATTTGGTTGATTGTTTCTTTGTTGTAACAATGCATCTTGGCAATAAGTCTTATACCGTTGAAAAGCCTGTTTATTTCCCCTTAAATGGTGTCACATTTGTAAGGAAAATGCATTTGTGGGTTGAGCAGCAGAGTTAAGTATGTGGGTTGCACCCATGAAAAACTTGCCAACAAAACAGAACACTGGGAACTCAAAAGTCCAGAAACAAACAAAAACAGTCCAGTGGGAAGACCCAGCCAAGGGGCTAAGCAGAGGAGACATATTAGTTCAGGCTTAGAGGCTGGTGGCGGAGACCCTCTGGCGGTTTGGCAGGCAGCCCGCATTGATGAAGGTGAAGGAACACCTCAAGGGGCTGGGTCGGAGGCCAACAACGGCGAAGGAGACCCTCTGGAAGCTGGTGAAGGAGACAAAACCGCTCAGGTGGCTGGCAATGGAGATGACACTCTGAAGGCTGGTGTCAGCAGAGGCAACGGGACACCTTAGGTGGCATAGCCAGAGATCGATGTTGATGGGAGAGATGGAACCTCTGGTTGTTTGGCTAGGGGGCGATCACGACGGTGAAGACCTTCGGGTGGCTTGGCTGGAGGCCGGCTGTGGACGCACCACCCGGTCCATGAGGCGCTGGAAGGTAGCCGGGGCTCCGAACAAGCTGATTGACAAATTGGTAAAAACTGTACGGAGCGGAGAAGGCTGTTTTCCCTGGACTCTGGAGACAAGGGAATCTGCCAACGCAGCAACATCTGCTCTCTGGGCCTGTGTGAGATGGTTATCACAATGGAGGGAGGTGGGAATGGTGGAATTTGGCACCTCCGGCCCCAACTCATCTCTTTCTTTAACCAGGCTCACCAGAGAAGCGATCTCAGGCTCTCTCCACACTTTTAAGAGGTTGAGAAAATATATCTGTGTCCCACCTCCCCTGTCTGACCGCACCACCTCATAATCAATGTCCCCCACTCGCCCTGTGACCACAAAGGGTCCTTGCCACTTGGCGAGTAACTTTGAGCTGGATGAAGGGAGCAACACAAGCACTTTGTCTCCTGGTGAAAATTGTCTAAGCCTAGCCCCTCTGTTGTACAGGCACTGCTGACGTTCCTGGGCCTGGAGCAGATTCTCCCGTGATAACCTGCCCAATGTGTGCTCTCCGGTCCAGGATGTAATGAATCTCACTCTTACCTGGGCTTTTGACCAAACAGGGGTTTGAAGGCTTCTTTTGGCGCACTGGCATCAGTAGTTGTTAAAAGATAATCAAAGAAATACAGTATTTATCCCATATTAACAAAATAATTTTGTTACATCAGTTGAAACAACAACAACAACAACAATAATAACAGCAGTAGTAGAGAAGTCAAAATATTTCAGCAATTTCCACAGATTCTACTAGATCTTGAGATGATGCCATAAAGTTTAATGTGAAGTTGTTCTGATGATCTGTTGTGATTTCTTTACTGCTACCTCTCTAGCCTCATGAATAGGGCACTGTGTGTGTGTGTGTGTGTGTGTGTGTGGGAGAGAGAGCCATCTAGAAGAGAGACATCTAAGAGCTTTTACTGAGTTTGTTACACAATTCTGGGAAGAGAAACACAATAGCCTGCCATAGAGGGGTAGAGGAGTCGATGTCAGGAAATTTGGTGTTTCTGTATGAGCGTCTGGTGAGAAAGGGAAAGAATATGGCAGACGGTAACACAGTTTTGCATAAGTCCTCTCTCACTTTTCCAGGATTTGATGCATTTTTATTCCTGTAATGATACAAACACAACATGGCTGGTCATTTTTTTTACTTTTTGTGGACAGTTCATTAGTTTAACTCTAATAGTTGTTATTTTGAGTTGTGAAAGCATCTCTGTAACCTAGTTACAGGTTTTCGAAGCAGACCTTTTCAGGTGGTTTCCTTTTAGGAATTTAGTTGCAGATAATTACTCGTGATGCCTCATGCTTAAGGTTTTTAAAATGAAATACAGCCTTTAGAGTTTAATTTCAGAGGGCTGAAAGAAAATGTCAGTGGATATAATTCTGATTTATAACATACTGAAATTTCTGTTAATGGTTAAATGATTTAAAATAAAGCCTCCACTGATTGGCTGTAATGTCCATTCATGGTGCCAATGGAATACTTTTTTGACTAAACTATTTTAAGTATTATAAATCTATTATTCCAGCACACATTTGTTAGATGTTTCTTTTTATGTTTGCAATAATATATAATGACTAATAAGGTATTCAAGGGTGACTACAACCTAATGTTGGTAATAATTCAATACGGGCAAATTTAAATACTCTAATACTGGTGGACACTGATTTCAATGTAAAGTAGAAGATGCTTCTTTCGGTTGCTCCCTTATTCTTAAGAGGTCACCACAGCAGATGGATCCACATGTTTGAGTAGGTAGATTTTTACACTTGATGCCCTTCCTGATGCAACCCACCCAGGGATTTAGGTCTCCTCCTATTGTTGAACCAGAAATTTGAGTTCAAAGTATTTCTATAAACATATGAATCCTACATATGAAGCCACAGAACTTTTTTTAGTCCACTTGTAGTTTGATTAATATTGACCAATCACAGGATCATGTGCATGCAGTGAAACAGTCCTTGTGGTGAGCAATGAGGGGATTACAAGTACAGAGAGAGCATATTTCTCCGATACTGGCTTCTCTTCATTGGCTCCCTGTTAAAACCAGAAATGAATTTAAAATCCTTCTCCTCACTTACAAGGTGTTGAATAATCAGGCCCCATCTAATCTTAAAGACCTCATAGTACCATATCACCCCAATAGAGCACTTCGCTCTCAGACTGCTGGCTTACTTGTGGTTCCTAGGATATTTAAAAGTAGAATGGGAGGCAGAGCCTTCAGCTTTCAGGCCCCTCTTCTGTGGAACCAGCTCCCAGTTTGGATTCAGGAGACAGACACCCTCTCTACTTTTAAGATTAGTCTTAAAACTTTCCTTTTTGATAAAGCTTATAGTTAGGGCTGGATCAGGTGACCCTGAATCCTCCCTTAGTTATGCTGCAATAGGCTTAGGCTGCTGGGGGTTTCCCATGATGCACTGAGTGTTTCTTC
>VUQS01012095.1:3756-22589 GCA_015108495.1 Heterochromis multidens
TTTGTTGAAAAAAGTAAAAAAAAAAAAAAAAAGTGCTAAATGTTATTAGGCATGTATAATTCAACTTTTGTGGATATAAATGATGTGTTATATTGAAATTAAAACAACAATATGCTTTCATAAGGTGCTGTAGGCACGTAAAAGATAGTAATGGGTAATTTTAGCCCATTGCTAGGTGTTCGCTAGGCAAGATGATGACGTCATCATATCTGATAAGAACCTTCAGGGTCTTAAGATGTACCTGTGTGCCAAGTTTGGTTGCTCACCTCCTGATGATCTTGGAGGAATTTGCAGGCAAAGAAACACACAGAAAGAAATGCCATGTATTATAGTATGATGAAGTCTGACAGACTTAACAATTTTTAAAACCTTTTTTAAATGAGAGCAATGTAAACAAGCTGTAAGTGTCACAATAGCATTATCAACTTATAGATAATATATATAATGTAAAACTTGTATCTGAACAGATACAGTTTGCCAAACCGCACAAACAGGACAAACAATACAGCTTTTTTATTCATCAAGGAAAATGCAAAGAAAGGATATATTATATGAATACAATTGATCGACACCCCTTAAGTATTTTGGTTTATTTTCTCTCTGCATCTATTTCTTAATCTAAATGAAGTGCATGGCCAATGAACGGAAAATGAACCAGCCAAGTTCAAATAAAAACATTTTATCTCTACAAGGGACCATCTTGGCTTCAAAACACTAAATGTGACTAGGAGGGGCGAGTCTGACTATCAGACTGCTTGCTCATTGGCTAACAACTTCTCAATCATAAGTTTTGAGCCACTGAACATAGCACAGATAATCCTCCATTTTGAAACATAGTATGACCAATGTTTACAAAATAGACTTCATTTTTTATTCGATATGACATGAAATGAGAGACTGAGCCCATAAACTTAGCAATAAAGTGTTTACAGAGGTCAAGTCAGAAAGCCATTTTCCCACAGACTTCTATAGGACTGGAAGTCTTTTTGCAACCACAGCTTGTGGCCTTCAGATAGAATGCAGATTTAAAGAACTTTGTTTTTCTGACCCCTATCTTTTATACAGACTGTGGTACGTACCAAGGCTGCAGTTCTTCCAGAACTGACGGGATGCAGCATACGCCTACAAGTATGCTGAAGGAGGACACCCACAAGCAGGGGGAAAATGACACGCAAATAATGCTATCATGCTTTTCAGACAAGGAAAGGAAATACGTCAAATTTAGTAAAGCACCTAAAAGACTGGCATCCAGATCTGTTCAAAGAATTCAAGGTGAATGAGTTTCAGTTCAACATCCAACAGCATCCAAACTATTATCCTTCTTATGTAATCCTGAAATACCCATTACCATTTTGTTTGAGAAAGCTGGCATTGGGTTTGTAAAAGCAGCTGTGTTCCATAGGAGAACATTTTATGTAGTGGCTAACATTAAATAAATGCTTAAGATAACATAATGTAACATTATACATCATATACACAGCCTACACCAACCATCCTAACATTTTAGTCTGGGTCCATTCAACATTAGGTATTTAGAATGATGTAATTTTATTGGTCCCGATACCAACTACAAAATTTCTGGTATCATGATGTGATTGAAAAGCACTGTAGAGCGGCTTTGTTTGTTGTTACAAGTGATTGCTTTGAGTTTACAATTAGTCATATGATCCCTTGTTTACATAAAAATATTGATTATAGCCATTTAGAATTTAGAACACTGACCAAATTGTTTTAAAAAGCATTTCCATTGAAAACATGTACACACAAGAAAGATTTGGAACCATAAATTAAAGCAAGGGTTTTTAATATTTGGCACAAAACAAACAAGCTTTTCTTTCATTGCACATTTTAAAAATAAAAACTGGATAAACTGGAGTATTGATTGCACAGTGTTTTATTATTAAAATGTATTCATCTGGTCGATTTTAAAAAGCTACTTATTTGTCTTTGAAGGTCAGGTGTGTGATAATCTACTGAAGGTACCTAGTGCTTGCGTGTGATTCAAGAACTAGTCTCCCATAAACGAGCACATCCTTTCAAATAAGTAAATATGTGTCATTGCTGCTAATCAGACATGCTTTTATTTGGGCTAGCATGTAAGCATCAAAGGGGGTGTTATTTTAGAGGCTTCCTCCTGGCTCAGTGCTAGGATACAGGCCAAGGACGTGTGGTGTCAGCGATGGATTATGACTTTTTCATAGCGGCAGGGGTGGGAGATGGAACAGAAACTCAGAGATAACAAGTTCAGTTCCCACAGCACCAAGTTTGTGCCCATCAGAAACTGCAAATGTTTTACAAGTGTCCTTGAGTCACTCCAAATAAGAACACCATCTTAGTGCCCAAGATCAAAATTTAAAAAATGTAAAAAAAAAAAAACCTGCTGGGAAACCTCCACATACCATTGGGATTAGCTGAAATGTGGAGCAGATTCTTGATAAGAGCCTCATATGAATTAACAAACTGAATCACTGCATAAGACTTTTTTTACATAAAAGAAAGGAACAAAATCTTTTACACCTGTTTGAAACCCATGTATGTACAGTATATCACACTATGATTAATAAACATGGTTTTCAAAATGGCCATATTTTAGTTCATATTTGACCTGGACATACCCTAGCAGAACAGTGGAATAATCTGCCCTGACAATAATCCTAGATAAAGAAGTAAAGCAGAAACAGTCTCAAGTCCAGCACATCTACACACGTTTGTATGCCATAAAACTGAAGACATAACAGATATTAATAGTTTGTTCTGCAACCTGTTAGTATGGCTTGCCTGTTTTTAAACCTCCCCTGATTTCTGGATTCTTCCATTCAATTCAGTTCAGTTTTATTTATATAGCGCCAAATCATAACAACAGTCACCTCAAAGCGCTTTATATTGTAAAGTAAAGACCCTACAATAATAGAGAGAAAACCCCAACAATCAGATGGCCCCCTATGAACAAGCACTTAGCTATAGCTGGAATGAAAAACTCCCTTTTAAAAGGAAGAGACCTCTGGCAGAACCAGGCTCAGGGAGGGGCAGCCATCTGCCGCGAGTGGTTGGGGGTGAAGGGAGGAAGACAGGACAAAAGACACACTGTGGAAGAGAACCTGAGATTAATAATAATTGATGATTAAATGCAGAGTGGTGCATAAACACAGAGAGTGAAAAAAGGTGAGTGAAGAAGAAACACAGGGCATCATAGGAAGCCCCTAGCAGCCTAGGTCTATTCCAGCATAACCAAGAGAGGATTCAGGGTCACCTGAACCTGAAACTTTCCTCTATCAAAAAGGAGGGTGTCTGTCTCCCAAATCCAAACTGCGAGCTGGTTCCACAGAAGAGGGGCCTGAAAGCTGAAGGCTCTGCCTCCCATTCTACTTTTTAATATCCTAGGAACCACAAGTAAGCCAGCAGTCTGAGAGCGAAGTGCTCTATTGGGGTGATATGGTACTATGAGGTCTTTAAGATAAAATGGGGCCTGATTATTAAAGACCTTGTATGGAAAGCCTCAAAGGGGCTGTTATTTTAGACGCTTCTTCCTCTGCTTTCTCTTGTTTGCCTCCCTTGTTTTTTTCAAAATGTATGCTAGTAAAGCTCACTTTTTGTATTACAACCTGCTTCTTGTTATGTGCATTTGAGTACTAGCACTGAACTCTAATAGCAATACCCATATTTACAAAGGATGGGCAGTAGAGTTTGCCTTCTAAAACTTTATTTTTTGTCACTTAGACTTAATGATACTACAGTCACGTCCTGTTTACATAGCTGACTGCTTTTGATTGGAGAACTATAAATTTCCTCAGCAACCCAATTACATGTTCCTATAAAATCTTTAGCAGCTATGGCATTTATTATGTTTTAATGGTGAAACCCTTGTTAGTAAATCTCTAGTTTGAAACTAGCAGTAGCCACTAGGAAGCTAACAGACAAATACCTGCTGCTGCAGTTATGTTCATGACCACAATCTGTTCTGTAAATAATGGCTTGACCACAGAGAGACCAATCAAGCCACTGAGACAGCTTTTGTTGCACCAAACAATAGAGCAGTGCCCCCGATGCCAGACAGAGCCATCTCCACTTGCAGAATTAACTTCAGCGTTTGTCTCTGCTAATAAGACGGTAAAAGAACACAACATCCTGTGTGCTATTTCTATTCTTTCTGTTCTAATTGCAATCTCCACCATGTTAGTGTCAACTGGGAAATAGAGGGTGACACAACGCTTGTCAGGGCAAAGGCTTCACAAGGAGGAATAGATGTGTCTGCCAGATAAATGTACTGTTTGGTTAGCACTGGTGCACAGTTGTTCATGTCAACAGAAGGTTGGAATGGGAAGACAAAAACAGGACTGTAGTGGAGGGGAACGGAAACGAGCCATTACAACAGGAAAAAAGTCACCCAAAGTCAGCGGGTCTCAAAGATGCAATAAGTCACAGACAACTAAGCAGAGACACATGGCAGTATTGCTAGGCCAAGATTTGTAAATGTGTCTGTCTGGTTTTTAAACTGATTTGAGTGGGAGAGTCATATTTGAGACAGAGCTTAAGGTGTATTTCTGACAACCTGGGAGATAATATGCAGCTTTATATAAAAATGGTTGGGCACCAGAGCAAATAAACTTCTGGGAAAATTCTGGGAAGTAAAAAAAATTTAAATAGGAAACGAGGCCTGAAAGATACAGAGGGCAGGTCACTTGAGCATGTGTCTGTTATGAAAGCCTTTAATGCAGGTACAGCAAAACCAGTTTTAGGGGCCAAATGCAGCAGAGCAAAATTAGGACTGGCCCCTGGAGAAGCTGGCTTTAGGAAGTTTCAAAGACACAGTGCTGAGTAATGGGACTCAGCACTGGGAAAGAGCTTAAAAACATCAAATCAAATGTGTTCATATGTGATAAAGCCGATGGTAGAATCATACAGAATCCAAAAGTCATCATAGTTCGCCTTCAAAATGAGAAAATAGGACACTTATTCCATACAAAAGAACCTATGTTATACTTTTTTGTTCTTTTTTAAGTGAATGCTGATGAATAAGATTTTAGTTTTAGATTGGATCTCCTATTTTATGGAATGGTCCCAAGGGGTCAAGCCTAGGGCTTCCACTGTAACCTGTTGAATGGATTCTGACGATTGCCTAGTAGCCTTCCTGTGGCATCTTCGGTTTAGTGTCTACTTATGTATGTAGAAAGGGTCAGAAAAGCAAGATGTACGCAAAGAAAGAGAAACCACCTTAGCTGGAAGGATGAATAAACAGACTGAATACTCCCTGTGAAAGGACAGCTCTTGAAACTTGGATGATAATACAACCTGTAAACCTGCTTGGGTGCTTGATTGCTCCTGCTCTGCTTGAAGATGCATCAAATATTTGTTCAAATTACATCTGAGTCTCTCAATGTGTTTTTTCTGCAAGAAGGAAATGGGCTTATGATAATTTCCATGCTAATGAATATACTGGAGCATTTAGAAGTTCAAGAAGTGGTTGAGGCCAAATTTGAGCTAAAAGACATTTAATATTGTCCTACTTTTGCCAAGTGGAGTGAAATAAATGGCAATGTTGCCCTAAAAAGTGCTGGATGTATGAAAATAAATATTTGCTAACAGGTTTGTCATGTAAACTGAAAAAGGGCACATCAGTGTTGCTTTCACAACCTGGTTTCACTGCTACCAAGTGGTTTAAGTTTCAATCAAGTTTAAGCAAGTAAAATTTTTTGCTTGAAATTTAATTTGTGTTTATATCAACTTGTCATATTTCCCGTTAATAGCGTGACCTTCAGTAACTTTGAGGGTCACGCTATCTTGACGCTTTCCACATCTGTACTGCAGATTTTGAGAAGCAACCATTAACAATAAGCAGTGTATATCAGAAATGAGTCTTTTTGAAAACTCCATTAGGGATTTTCATCCATGGATACTTGCTGTCTGAGCCATGCATAACCATGGCCATGCATATTCATTAATAATATACAGGGTGTTATTAAATATATGATATTTCATGTGACTGAACACAGTTAAACTAGACATATGGACCACAGATAGTTTATTAACAGCAGTAAATTGGGGGTTAGTCACAGCATAAAAATGTGATTTTTAATGAGCTGTCATGGATTAGCGACTCCGGCTATTTTCAGTAAATTGACTGAGGGATGTAGAAGCAATGTAGACAGAAAGCTAAGATGAGAGGCTTTTTAGCTGCATTTTGTCGAGGAATGAGGCAATATTTATCCATATAATAAGATTTATGGAGAGGCTGAGTACCTCAGATTAGAAGGAATTGAGTGGAAGAGCTGTGGAATTTAACCAGATAAGGTGTTTAAGAGTGGCAGTTAATGGGCACCTGGAGTGGCAGAGGTGCTGCATAAACATCACACAAAGCTCAATATCTGATTCTAGATTTCTTTCCACATAGTTTATTTTAACCTGCAGCCCCCTGCTAATGTTACAGCCCTCCTTGAAATCTAAATGAGTACTTCCAGAAAATGATTACTGGGGACTGATGGAGTGTTCCAAGCCTGTTTCAGCATAATTACAGTGTTTCTAATGTGCAATTATCAGTATGGCCCACTGAAAAACAGAAACTGTTTAGATGTTAAATACTGCCATTAACATTTGCCTATAAATGTTAAATGCAGCCATTAACATTTGGCTTTAAGATGAAATGGAGTTATCTTAATGTTTTCTTGGCGGTCCAAATGGGACTGAGTTAAAATTATAATTATAGTTGACCACACTGTACAAGAAGGGTAGCAGGAGAGTGGCATTGCAGGATTTGACTGAAAAAGGTGAAAATACTGGAGTGACATGAGTTTGAAAAGGAAGCATAAAGGTGGTGTTTGGGGGGAGGGAGGGGCTAAACAATAAAAAGTAGCAAAGAGATTTGGTGGGTTGAGAAAAGGTGCAGACTGGGGGGATCACAGTCTGAAGAGTTAAAGTACACGGGCCTTTTAAAGTCTGAGTCATAGCTATAAAGGTTCCATTTTGATTACCACTAGCTGGGGCAGATTCTCAGTATCTCTAACATCTCTAACACCTGAGTGAACCCATTTAACATAGGCTTAATTAAGTCTATGAGAAATTTCCCCTGTGCTTTTCTTTAGTCCTGTAACAACAGTAGCACAAAGATGAGATTGTAACTGACTCAGGAAGGATTATGGATTACCAGGCATACATTTTCACCACTAATTTTTCAAGTGCCTTGTCACAGAACAAACTCCCCACTAGGATAGATGAAAAGTCAGTGTGTGTGTGTGTGTGTGGAGGGGGGGGGCTGACTTTGCCAATAGCAGTAAAATTGCTATTTTTAAATCTAAAGCCCTGTTCTGGACTTCACTATGCTTTTTTCCACACAAGACCCTCAGCTCCAGTCTTAGGCCTGACGAGGTGGAAAAAGTCAAGCCTAAAGGCTGTAACAGTAAGGCACTGATCAACTTGTACAAAGAGTCCTGGCAACTATTAACCTTTATGAACCTCAAAACCAGACAGCCACTGTACAGAAGATTTGAGCATGACTGACCTCATTATTTTGGATTTGAAGGGTGTACCGTGTACCCTGTTCTGCCTTGGAATCACTTTCCATCAGGTGCCATATGGTGATGAGATGTGAAAACATTTCTTGATTAAATAAGTTGAAACTGGACAGATAGCATCACACTGCTCCTCACACAAGTTTTATGAACCGAGATTTAAAAAGTGTTATCCCCAACACTGTCCTTCTGTATTGCTTAGATGTCTGAGCTCACATGGGTCAATATAAGCCTTGTTTTCTACTTAGGTTGTGATAAACTGCTGCACCACTTGTGCTAGTCTCACTCCTCCAGTAAAGTAGTTCAGCTTAGTGTCGCAAGAGTGTCTTTCTTCCATAACTGGTGGCAAAAAAAAAAAAAAAACTTGCTCAACATATTGAGGACTGTTGCTCCTTGGCCTTTAAATTAAAGCCTTCTGCTTGAAGGCCCCGGCTGAATTCTGTGTCAAAGCCCCTGTCTGGCCTCTCCCCAGTCTTTTTTTGAACTTCATCAGGGTGGAAAGGAGGAGCAACTCTCAGTGCCAGGGCCATTTCCCAGCCTAATGAATTGGCCACGTTCAATGTTCAGCCAAACAGTACATACAGTGAGGCACAGCACTGGGAGTGGAGGCAGCACTGTGGTCCTTGAGTGGGATTAACAGGCCACCATGTGTGAGCAGCCCATCCAACGCCAGTCCCCATATGGGCTGACCAGCCAAGATGAAACTCGGTGGTGGCAGCAAGAGCCGAAAGCATGTGGGAGTTCTGTCACCTTTATCCAATCTGGCTGCTTGGCTTTTGGTGCAGTTCTAACTACTTTGTGATGGACAGGACACTTCAGTTGGCTTTGCTCTTCACTTTTTACTGCCCCTGTTCACCAGCAAGAGGGAGCTAGTGAAAACCAAGAGTCACTGTTGTAGAATCCTGAGAAACTACAAGCTGAGAAAACAAAAGGATGCTATGTAGTTCCTTCAAACAGTAAATGAGACTGGGATCAAGAACTTTCGCCTTGTAAAAATGCAAAAACAAACCAGCAGTTTTAGGAGCGTGCTTGTCTTTTTTTTTTAATTCACAGGGTTGTGCATGGTGAATTGTGCAGTCTTACCCCAGAGTTCTATTGTAAGGTACAAAAAAACTCTAAGAGAGCATAATCAGCAGAAACGACTCAAACAAACTGATGGGTTGCTGTTTTGACACACTGGAGGAGATACAGCAACACAGATACATCATAGACGCACAAGTGCACAGGGACAGAACAGGACTTCCTGTTAGTGATCTAAAAATAGCCACACTGGAAGCAGTCTGGAGATGCGTAAGAAGATGACTTTGAAGGTTTTTCATTTTTATGAGCCAATTCCTACAACTTTGTAATCACACCTCAAATACGATTCTACTTATGCCACCAAAACAGCTCAGGACACGGGACCTAAGATTGTGTCCTGTGGTGTTTGGCACTAGGATGTTGCCTTTGGATCCCTTGCGGTTAAAGGGTGGGGTCTTTCTTGATCAGGCTTGTGAATTCTGCAGTTGCTTGATCAGATTGGGATCTGGGGAGTCTGGAGGCTGGATCAATGACAATTCGCAGCATATCCTGAACCTGACCTGATGGTAATTACAAATTGAGCAGAGACACTATATGCTACTGTAGGCAGTTGGAACTGGTCCAGTAAGTGGCTGGCTTTAGTGTTTCAGTGGTGCCTTCAGATTAGCAAAATTAAGACAAAAAATAATTTCTCTCTCAATCTAATATTGTTGATGTGTGTATGTTGTTTACAAACAATCTCATTAAAAAAACAGCAACATTCTGTTGGCTCTTCTTCCATTTTTCTCCAGCTTTATCAGATTATTCTTACAGTGTGAGCAAAAGATGAAGTAATCTCAGACTCCCTGATGATGCTGTCTACTGGTGCTGCAGTCTGCTAGTGAGCTTTGTAAAGCCTGCAAAGCGTCCCCTTACAGAAGCTACCAAACATGCAATGGTAGCCCTTTGTAAGGCCAGCATCAACATCCAGTAGAGACATCTCTCTTGAATTGTTACTGTGCTCTGTGAATCACAACTCAGTTTTATGTCCCTATTGAGAGCAGGTGGCCCGGTTTTGATGTACTAGTCTAATGTAATTTCAGTGCATTCTGTTGCACAATACAAATGATTAGAAGTAACTGTTCTATCTATCTATCTAGTTTTAGAGCCATTTATTATACAAATAATGCATGTCCTCTTTTTGTCTTTGTTTCCGTCTCCCTCTCTCTGTCCCGACAGCTACCACAGAGGTATTTCTCAGACTTTGCGAATCCAGCTTAGGCTTGCCTTTGATGTTTTGTGCTCAGCACTCTGTATGGAGGCAAAGACTCTCCTGCGCTGAGGAGAAATGCACCACTGCCACCCACAGAACAGAACACATCTCAGTTAAAAGACTGAGATTCAGTCAGGGGGCACTGCATTTTTTTTTCTTCTCAGTCTGTTCCTACCATTTCATTGGCCTGAAGGTGCTTCTTGACAGTTGATGTCAACAACTGACCAAGTGTGTGAAGAGTAAAGCGGCACAAGGTAAAACTTTTTTATGGATAGCCTGCACCTCAAACCCCTCACTGTTAATACTTTCAAACACAACTGTGAAAAATGGAAAAGGTCATTGCTGTAAGGGAAAAGGGTAGAGAAGAATGATAACCATGCAGGTCGAGCTAACACGAATCTTATATTTAGCCCTTTTTGACTGAGTAGTTACAGGAAATATAAAGCCGTTCATGTTTGCTTTTACCGAGAACATTTAAAAAACTTCTGATGATCAAGCAAATTATGTAGGCCAATGGCATTTTTTTTTTTAAACTACAGGTAAGCAGTGGAAACAAAAGCACAGAGTAAGCCTGATGTTCTTTGACTGTTTGCTGTTGTGTATCCATGATCTTGGAGTTGGATGTACTGGATGAATGTAAAGGAGGTATGCAGAATTAAACTGAATAAATGGAATTTTTTGGTTCAGTACACTATGAAACTTGTTTTATTTAAATTTTTAAAAAAAGAGAACAGTCCCAATCTCTACCTAATATTATTATTATCACACTTTCTTCTGAGATATTTTGCAAAAGAAGTCATAGTTGCTGTGGGGTCTGTGTTTGACCAAATAGCGGTCAGCCCTCCAATTTCTGCTTCAATAGTACTTTTAGACCTTTCGAAAGTATTGTTATTACTGAGAGAGCTATTTAACACAAGACTATTATAAAGGAACTAAATCCACTCCCTGCTTCGTCCTTTACAAAAGATTTTACTTTAGGATAACAGTCTTTGTGAGGAGGTGGCTTAAAAATGTGACAAATGTGTGTGGTTTAAAAGGTAATTCCAATGTGTCAACAAGATTTGGGCAAGATAGGTTTCAAGAAGCACACAAATCCCCAGTATGATCTCAAAAGCTACACTGTACATGGACGCATGTTGACATTGTTTCCATATGTAACAGTTCATTCAGACAGTCTCTTACAAAGCAAGAAATATTGATCTTATTATTGCAATAATAACAGGAGATACATGTGTGATCTGACTGTTAACTAATTTGGTTACCAAATGGTTATAAACACACAGCCACATGACATCTGCTCCATGTACACAAACTAGTATTATCAGATGATCTTTTTTTTTTCTATAAACCTCATGTTCATATTTTTTACATATACCTACATGTAAATCCTGTCTAATTTGTTGCATTGTCTGGATTAGATACTTCTCTGCCCCTCGAGGTCAGCTTTTTAAGCCTGTGGTACCGTCTACTTTCTCTAATGGTTTTTTTTTATTCTTCTCAACAGGATGGTTTTTGTCTGTATTATTTTCCTCTAATCATAGAAATTATAATATAAAACAATTCTTGTGCACAAACTTTCCCTTGCTACAAAAATGGATGCACAGGCAACATTGGTTGGGGTTTCTCTGTATTATTGTTGGGTCTTTACCCTACAATATAAAGCGCCTTGAGGCGACTAATGTTGTGATTTGGCGCTATATAAATAAAATTGAATTGAATTGAATTGAATTCAAGAGGGACGTCCAGAGGACAGCAACATTATATCCTAGTACAGCTTTAATTTTGGAACTATTTTTTTAAACCAAGACCAAGAAATTAATCCAAACAAGACCAAGAAAAGACAGTCAGCCAGTAAAGACAGTAATTCAGACGTCAAAATGTTTGCTGGAATACTACAGTCTGGTTTATGTGTATGCATATGCCTTCCACATGCACACAACATGATGACGACCGCCTGACAGAGGAAAAAGTTCTTTGTTTATTCTATTTGGCTGGATACAGAACAAAAGATTAGACAGAGAAAACAGCACTTCACAACAGCACAGTATAATGAAATACATACAAAGCACACAGCGTGTATGTACAAATTACCTTTCTGGCACATCAGGAGTTGGAAACTTTGGGCTGTACAAATACTACTGCATGAGGAAAATTAAATTCTACTGTGGGTGCTCTGTGAGGTCAGCCTCATTTCTTCACAAGGTAGCAAATAAAACAAAAAAATTGCCTTGACAATAAGAGAGTTTAGCTTTATGTTTGAACTTTACTGCTACGTGAGATTAAGTTTGAGTAATGAATTCTGGGTAATAAAGTTACAATTTCACTTGGGTTTGCAGTGGTGTAAAGCTTTCCAGCTTGGATCATCTGGGTCAGCATTTATGGCAATTACCAGGGTATTAACAGCAGATGGTGAAACATTTAAGTTTAACAATTGTAGTGAATAATTGCTCACCTTCTCTCCTGTTGACCTTAGCAAAGACTGGCCCATGACTACTGGACAGTTGTGAGGAGCTTCTGAAGGATGATGGCAGAAGACTGGACACCAACGGGCTGTCACATACATCTGTTAACAAACCACACAGCAGAAAAGACAGAGATCAGTGTTTGCACTCATGGTCTGTTTCACTGAAAACTCATTGGGACTTTCTGTGAGGAGTTTGCATGTTCTCCCTCTGCCTGTGTGAGTTTTGTTAAGGCGCTCCAGTGTTCTCCCACAGTCCAAAGACATGCTTGATAGGCTAATTGTTAATTCTAAATTGGCTGTGGGTCTGGAAGTGAGATAGATACTTCCCCTGCCATTGTCTGGTGGTGTGTCACATCCTCTCAACAAAATCTTAAGATTTGTCATAATGGTCAGAGAGAGGAGGGGTGGAGGATCACTACCCCACTCTGCCAAAGCAGTCAACCTAGAAGAAACCTGAAAGTGCACAGAGATGAAGAGTATAGAGCTGTGTAAATGTGGCACGTGATGTAAGACTAGAAGTAGTGCTATATACCAGCCCATTTCAATCCATGTCATAGGCTAATATCTCAGTGTGTTATGTTGATATGGTGAAAGGAAAGTGTCATCCTATCTGAAAGGTTAAACTTGATTGGATTACCCAATACCCAAAACAGATGTAATTTTAGGTCGGGGGTAGATACTGGGCCTTAAAATGCTGTTTCAGGCAATAAGACAGCTTGGTTTCATAGGGAGACTAAAGTCAGATAAGACCTTTACATGCCTCATACACTGACATGTTTATGAAAGTCAAGGACAAGACAAGAGTCTTTCCATGGGACTTTATTGTAAACTGTGAATTCTGCAGTAACAATATAAAGTTTATATGAAATAATGACAAATGTCTGAGTATATCAATTCAGTATTGAAAAAAATTCTCCAGTGTTATGATTATTAAAGAAACACTGGATTCGTTATTAATTTTAACATACTGTTAATACAGGGTTTAAAGTAAAAAGGAAAGAAATAAATCTCTGATCTGTGATGCATTGTTCACAATTACAATTACTACGACTTACAATACTGAAGTGTCCATATGAGCTATACAATTTCAGTGGCTTTCTGTTTTAATAGTTACACTGCTAGGATGAATCTTAAACATTGAATCAATGAATAAAGAAAATAAATAATTTGTCTTTTACTGAACAAGGTCAAATGCTGGCATGCTGAGTGCGAATTATAGTGAATGTAAATTTTTTTTAAAATTCAATCAGCACTACTGCCAACAGGTATTTCAGTAGAAACAATCACTATAACCATATCACAAAAAAGTATTATTGCAACATATGTAATATACAGTTTTATGTATTGATTGTGTACGTTTGTCATCATAAATGCTGTTTTTCATCATCAGTTATAAGCAGTATAAATTACAATTTATCTGATGTATGAACACTATAAGTGTGTCCAGTGAGTGTCATGAAGCACATATAGACCAATCAGCCACAACATGTTTGTGCCTCTAACTTGAAGCCCAGATCACTGGTCCGCAGCTTCACCACCCCATAACCTACAGGAACCAAAGGATCACTGCCAAAGTCCAGATGCCAGACACCATAGGACACCACCAGAAATCCTCTGTCCATGCTCATGTGGACCAGAGCAAATTCAGAAATGTGACAGGAATCTAAACAATATTAGTGAAGTGATTTTAAGCTCGTGGCTCACTGTGTTCAAGTTAGTATAACTTATTTCTGTCAGTACTACTTCTCAGTGAAAAAACACAATAGTGAACAGGATTACTCTTCAGTGGAGGACGCAGACTCAAGATTTCTGTATCTGTCAGAAGATGTCATGCTGAAGAGCCTTTTAGTGAAGAACTGAGGGCTGCTGTTCTCCTTATGACAAAAGTACTTAAAAAACAGAAGCTGTGACTAATATGTAATTTATTTGTGGGGAAGCAGTTTCCCCAGAACACCTGACTATTAGATCATTAGAAATGTTCCATCATTTCTGTGTAATCTAACACTTTTTAATGGATTTCCATCAACAAGGAGAGCCAGTTCAAATTATTCACAATCCCCTCAGAGATGCCTGGTCCTGTCTCTCTACCCTGACAACAAGGCTTCCGCTGAGATTACTTTGTCAACATTATTGTACTTCATTTCAAGCACAGAGGGATTTTCATTACCTGAGACTATAAACCAGAGGCTGTTGACAGTTTTGAATAGCCTGTCATATCCACCTAAGCTTTTTCCATCTGACGCCGCTCTTCCCTGCAAGCACTTGAGAGTTTGTCTGTGTATTTCTAGTCAAGCTCAAGTCATTTTACTGCATCTTCAGAAAAAAAGAAATCTGAAGAACAGTCCTTACTTTGGGTAGTCCTGTGCAACAAATTGGACAATCTCAACTGCCATCTCTTTCCGTGGTCTATGTTTTGAAACAGCAACAATAAAAAAAATGTCAAATACAACACAACCAAACTACAGCTTGCACAAAGTAATAAAGTAATATTAGTAAACTACTGAAAACATCCTAGCTTTTGACTCTTAGTTACTGTACAATGCCCTGATGCAGATGCCATATGGACAGTAAGTCCTTCATAACAAAGGAAAACAGTAAGCATGTTTCTCAGCTATAGAAAAATGAATTCCTGAACGATTAAGCTGTCCAGTCTAAAAATGACAAGGTGTTCAGGAAATGGATAATCTTATTATAATGACTGTAGCAAATGTAGGTATACAGTATATGTCTGTATGTACCTTGTTTATGTCTCCTCCTTAACAGGTGGGCCAATCGCCACGAAACTGCACCGACATCGTCAGACATGCAGCAATTAGTAAAATCTATATTTTTTTAAAAAAGATTTATTATAAATTCCAATTTGTTTCATTTTCATATTCACCGTCCCCCCGTGAAGGCGTCGTTCTGTTCTCCGTTTGCCTTCATTTCATGTCACATTCAACATGAATTCCCCATACGTAACTTAACAGTTACCAAAATTTTTATCTGCAATGGAATTTTGTTCAAGTCACCAGTAAATGCAGAATGAAGAATCTGAAGAAGCAAATTCTTCCCTCAATGCACGGTGGGTTTTTGCTAGATATGCTAAAGGTGTCAAACTTCTCACTATGAACAATGACAGATTCATATAGTGTAACTAAGTGACATGTAGCTGGCTAGCCTTAGCTTGTTTGCTCACTAAAGTTTTGGCCTAAGATTGTAGAAAATATCTTTTCTACAGTCCATGGTTTAGCTAGCAAAATAATCAGTAAATGTGTTAGTCAGCTAGTTTACCAAAGCAGGCCAATTTAAAGACTAACGTGGTCCATTACATCACAAACTTATATCTTATGCCCGTCACTGATTTTAACCAAATAAAGTGATGCAAAGGTACAAAGAAAAGGTATGCAACTACTGACATTAATATGTTCTAGCAAATTGATCTGGTATTAGTTGTATCTTAACAATAAATTCCATTCAAACTCTATCCTTTATATTAATGCAATAAAAAGCTTATTGGTCTCCGAGTTGCAGTACAGAATGACATACCAACAAGTTGTCATCCGAGGCCTGTAAAGAATGCCTACCTGTCAGATTCTGCTTCATAAGGTGTCCTTTGGTGTGGGTGCTTTGACACACCAGCTGTGGTAGTATTGGACACAAAAAGTTAATAATCCTTTTTTAAAAAGCAAGAAAGTCCAAACTGTGAAGTAAATCACAAGTCTGTCAGCCAGGAGACTGCAGTGTGTGTCCTGTTTGGGAGCTTAGCGTTTCTGAGCTTGTTTTCACTTGCTAAGTAGTTTATAGTTTTTACACTCTAGGGTTCAAATATGCCCCATCACAACATTAACCCTCTATGTGACACTCCAGAGGCTTCGATAAAATGGCACAATTGTCTCGTGAATGCCTGTTTCAGCAGATGCTTACTCAAGCCAACCTACAGTGTATGAGCATGCGCTCAAGCAACCAGATTCTGACTGCATTTCATTTAATGTCCACAGTCATCATTAATAACTGGGGTTTTCAGATTTTGGGGGGCATTGAATCTTTACATATTTTCATTCCAATTTAGACTAAAGAAAACAGCCTGTAACCTATGCGAATCATCACACAGTTCATAATTCTGATGTGGCTGCACCTCCTTCCAGCTGAGCCTAAAACAGACAGAGATACTAAACAAACTATAGATAATGGCTAAGGACAAACAAAATTCAACTGAATTAGTGTAAAGGCTGATTTTCCTTAGAGTAGCTGTGACATTTTAAAGGTGGCTGTGAGAAGAAAAAAAAAAGTACCAAACAAACACAGGCGAGCATGAGGAATACTTTGAAATCCCAGCCACTGACTGGAGCGTTATTAGACTAAAACATAACCACAATGAATGTACCCTTTCTTTGCTTAGAACTTTCACAGGGGACTTGACTGACAGAAGAGGTAACTCAATTCCATTGCAGAATAATAACAGAACTACTGATACAGCCGATAGCAGCAGAAACCTAATATGATACCATTACATGTAAACCAAGGCTAAAAAAGTCTGTTGCTTTGTTGTCCGAATTCTGGGCCTTAATGATTTAAGTGTATGTTTTTTATCACCTAGTAAATTTCCACAAAGAAATGGAATAAGTTAAGTCCATTTGGAGAACACTATTTCTGCCAGCAATCCCACAAAGCAATTTAAAGCAATTTATATACTATATGGACCAAAGTTACACCTACAGGAGCTGCTTGTGGAAACCCATGCCATGAAGCTCCTGGTGCACAATTTTTGTGCTGATGTTAAAGCCAGAGGAGGTTTGGAACTCTGCAGTTATTAAGTCAGCTGAGCGTTGGTGACTTTTACGCAGTGTGCCTCAATCCCTGGCGTCCATGGTCTGCCACTGCATGGCTGAGTTGCTGTGGTTCATTAAACGCTACCACTTACAGTTGATCGTGGAATATCTAGGAGGGAAGAAATTTAATGAAGGGACTTGTCACAATGGTGGTCTATGACAGTACCACACTCAAATTCAGTGAAGTCTTTAGAACGATCCATTCTTTCATAAATGTTTGTAAAGGCAGACTGTGTGCTAGGTGCTTGATTTTATATGCCTGAGGCAGTGGGACCGAAAACACCTGAATTGAAAGATTAAGAGGTGTGGTCCAATACTTTTTTCCATATAATGTAGATATTGTGCAGCAATCACTGTTGTGCTAGCTGTCATTTAACATTAATCATTTTGTCATTCAAATTTTTTTTAAATTTCTATTTACATTGTAAACAGAGTAAGGCCAGAGTTTAGTTAGTCTTGTCTTCAAATTACCATCAGTAACTAAAAAAGAACACTAGTTGTTTGTTTGTTTGTTTTTTAACTTGCCACTCAACATACCTCAAGTGGGTTAAACCTGCTGGTGAGATATTGTGTTATTTAATAACCACTAAAAACATAAATATACATCTTTTTAAATTTACAAACCATCTTTTAACATTGTACTAACAAGTGGTATTTGTGTTTATGTTCACAAATGTGTATAGTATTATCTAGGTCTAGGTTTTGTTTTGGTTTTCAATAAAAAAGGGCACCCCACAACTAGCATATGCAATACTGTCTCACAGACATTAAATTCCTTTACAGTTAAGTTGCTTTTCCAACAGTGTTATGTGCAACATAATTTCTGGCTGGATTACTTTTGAATAATAATGAAGTCTTGCATTTATAAACTCCATCAGAGATAACACATTGGTTGGAGTGGATGGTAAGTATATAAAGCATACAACTGTAACATTAGAGATCAGTTTGTATCCAGAGTACAGATCCCTGTCTAGTTAGTTTTAGGCATCCAAAGCACTTTGGTTCAAGATACTGAATACTCAGTGCTATCCAACATTTTAACAAATTAAAGAAAAGAGAGACCAAACTTAAATGTCTTTGTTGAACTCTGTCTCTTTCTGTCATGGTCCTGGGCCTTAGACCCAGGGTTTTTGAGTTCTTGGACTTATTAAATATATTTTGTTTGATTCCTTGTATGCTTATTGTTTATAATTTTTGTATCTTTGTATTTTTCCTTAGTATTTACCTCTAGTGCTTAGTTGCAGTTGCTATTTGTAATTGTTCTTCAGGGTTTGATTTCCTTTTATTCATTAGTCTCTATAGTTTCTTGGTTCCGAGTGTTGATTTTTTAGTATTTTCTTGTATTCTGTGCTTCCAGTTCTCATTAGGATTTGAATCTTGGTTACAGGTTGTTTTCTATGAGCTCTTGTTCCCCCTCCTATGTCAAGTTTGCTATATTCAATGTTTTTAGTCATTCACTTCCTGCTTTATTTTGATAGTCATTTGTCTATTGTGCCTTGTATTTAGTTTTACTTCTTTGTCTTGTTCTTAATTATTAATTACTTAATTATTATTTCTTAATTAGTTTCAGCTGTGTCTCGTCACCCTCTTGTGTCCACTTCCCTCGATTACTTCATGCATCTATTTTCAGTATGAGTCATACAGTGTTATTGGTTTCTCCTACCTTCCTTCCTTGCTCTCTCGCTCAGTGTACTTAGGTTTTTGACACCTTTTGGATTTCCTGCCTTGCCTGGAGTTTTTTTTTTTTTGTTTTTTTTTTTTTTTTCCTTTTAGAATTTTTCTTA
>VUQS01012099.1:11156-26747 GCA_015108495.1 Heterochromis multidens
CTGAGGTACCGGGAGCTTCACCCCTACATGACCCCGCACTGTGAACAGGGGTGTGTGTGGGGGGGCTCCGGGGGGGTACCCAGACCAGGACTCACGCTAACAATTAGGTAAACACTGGAGAGATCCCTTCAGAGAAAGACGGCAGTAGATTAAAAACAGTGTTTTGCATTTGAAATTGTCATAGGCTGTAGTTACAGATTTAATGGACTTTAAGCAATTCCAAATGAGGTATTTAATTGGAGGTAATAGCCTACCAAATACAGATTAAGCCGGATAATTTGGAAGCTGGGAGGCAGGTGTTTGTTTTTGGAGTTTTGTACACTGCAAGAAATATGGCTAAATGTAAAAATTGTAGACTACATGAAAAGAAGGTAAAAAAATCTCACAAACCTAAAAACTCTCAGACTATAGACTAACCAGAAAAAAAAAAAATTAAGGATCATGTTATTCTATTTTCTCTAAACTGTCATGTGCAAGCATATCTCCTGTCATCAATTATATGCAGCTTACATTCCCTTCCTAGACGTACTGTATTTTTTTAGAAATTAGCCTATTAAGGATTTCTCTCATTATGCTGTCTATAAATAAGAAGAGGAAAACGTATAGGCTGTAAAGCTCCGTCTTTCTTTGTTTCTTTTATGTCGTGAAAGTAACATTTTACTGTGAAAATATTGCAACACAGTGTCACTGCAGGAGAGATGTTTCGTCATGATCGTGTTGGAGCTTGATATCGACCACTGTTGTCATTGGGAGAAGCCCTGTTTTTGCCGCCCCCTCCCTCGCTGGGCCCCTGTGTAGAGCCGCCTTGCAGAGAGAGTTCAGTCGGGCTGGGAGAGGAATGTGCTGGGATGCGGAGCAGCACCGATTGTAGGAAATCGACGCAACAATTCGCACAGTATGGACAGCAATGATCCATATTTACACCTCAGTGAGTACTCTTCAGTTATTTATCTAGAGTCCAATCTGGCTGCGGTGTTCCCCACAAAGCTGCTGCATTTTGTTTTGACTTAAGCGGCGAGTGCGTTTGTTTTATGGCGTCTTGTCTCCAGTCTGCAAGCTGTGCGCGAAAGTGTTCTCGGACTTTAACCACCAACTGCTGTCTGTGGATCCTGTTGTTACGCTGCTCTTAAATAATCGCTTTAGAACAGCGCGAATTGAAACGAAAGATGCGGTCACTGCAAAAGTCAGGTGATCGTGGTTGTGCCGGTCGGGCAAGGTCAGAGGTTGGCACTTTAATTGCGCTTATGTAATTTATGGTGCTTGTCGCGCGTCTCTTGCTAAACAGTTTGAGACAGAAACACAATTTATTGGTCTGGGTAGGTCGTCAGATCCAGAGAGAAAAGCATGCAACTGCGCAGAGGAATGGCGGATTTCCACTGATAAACAAACTTAGAACCTCTTTGTGGTAGAAAGGAGTGCAACGTGCTAGACGCGCCCTGGTCACCGCCGTGGCTATATTCAGCTGAATGACAGCATGATGTGATTTTGCTCAGTAAAGCTGAACTCTGCTCTGACTTAGTGACTTTGCCCTTGAACCAGTGGATTGCATTTGTTCTATTATCCTTTTTTGTGGCAGCTTAAAATCCTCTGAGACAAGGAAATGGGACGTCTTGGAGCAACACGTGGAATACACTACTTACAGAGTATCCTGTGCCATATAAGTGTTAGGTTGAAACCAAATCTTTTCTAATATGACTGTGCATAGAGCGAGAGTCTCACACTTCTTTAGTCTCACTGAGTCACACACTATATGCATCACTTATTGTGTGATGTTTTCTTGGTACACTGATTGTGTTTTGCCTGTATTTTCTGGGGAAAATAAAATCTAATAGTAGGGTATGTGTTTGAAGGCAAAACTGTTCTGCCTCTTTATGCTATCACAGATATCTTTGCACCATTTGGAGAGGCTGAGTATTGTTTTCATAATGAATGTGGCTCCCAGGGGAATGACATGACATCTGGACAGGAGAGTGTGTAGAGAGAAACCCACAGTGTACAGAAGTAATAGAGCAGTCCCTCAGGGATACACTCTTTCTTCTTTCTCTTTAAAGGTCTGTTATGATCAGGCAGTAGTGCCATCCCAAGATTTAGATATGACTTCCAGCTGATCTTGTATAAAGATATTAGTAGATATTGGCCAGTCACGTTTCTGCATTAGAGTTCCAGTGTACGATTTAAACACTGTTCTTTTCCAAGAATTGCATTGGTCTTGGTTTAAACGGAGAGTAGCAGTAATGCTGTTGTTGCTTTCTCACTACCCACAAAGGCTAGAAGTCTGTCTTAAATGCGAAATAGTCAAAATTTTTGGTATGAAAATATGAACTATGAACAAGTCTAAAAGTAGTGGTCATAAACCAGGATTAGCTGAATCCTCCTCTTCTTGTGCATTCACTTTTGAATGTTGGTAGTAAATCCACAGAGCTAAATGAAAGCCACAACCACTGAAAGTCATTCCAAATCTTGTTTTGTCTGTGTGTTGGCTCACAGCTATGATTTAGGATGCACCAAAGCGCGTATAAAAACAGGGCCATAAACAGTACTCATATTCTGACTCGAAAATGGTCGCCCTTTGTAATCTGTCAGAAGCGTGAAGCCGAGGCGAAGCAGTGTGGAGTCAAAAAAACAGTCTGGTGATTATGTGCAGATTGCTTCATGATCCACCTCTTCCTTCTCTTCAGCTTTTCCCAGACTTGTTATGTTTCAGCAGGTTTGATGCAGGCCTGCCCAGGGCTTAAAGTAGAATCAGCATTTTTTTCTCTCTCAGCACTTCAGCATTTTTTATTTTCTGTCAGTGGAAGTGATTCTAGACAAGCTGATGAGCGCTTATTTTGGTACTTTTGATGGTGAGAACTTATTTAGCTCACACATCAGGGAGGTCCTGACAGGAAGAAGAACTGGATTGAAACTCAAAGGGGGTGGGGAGCGAGGTTACCCTAGTTGATGTGAACACTCATCACTTCCTAGGGATCAACAGTTGACCTCCCAGTGCACACACAGACAGAAGCAGGACACCCACACACATTCACACACCCATGCCTATTCTTGACAGCTGCATAGTTGCTTATGAGTATCTCTTGTACAACAGACTGTGACCATGATGGCACGTGACTTAAAGAATGTGAGTTTTACCTTTTGACTGTCGAGTCCCCTCAGTAATAAAACCTACTCCCCTCCCACTCCTGCAGAATCAAATACACCACACAGGTAGAGAAGGTGTGGCTCTCTGCAGGTATTTGCTCAAGGATTCTGTAGCTCGAGACCTGCAGTACCTCTGTGCTCACACATTCATTAGCACACAATACCTACAAAAGGTTTATTTTGAGGCGCTTCTGAGTGAGTGTGTGTATTTGTGTTTCTGCGTAAAATAGTCAGCTTGCCTTGATTGTGTGTTTGAGTGGATGCCAATTGTGAGAGCAGGATGAGGGAAAAGAGGGGGCGAAAGGAGGCCATTCTCTGGGCTAATTGCCAGTAATTAGTCATTAGTGAAGAAGGTCAAAGCCTTGATTTAATTCCAGCTTTAATCAAGCAGAGAACCTTCAAAGGCCCACGTGCTGCAGCAGTGTTTAGTTATGAGATGTATTGAGCTATTTCTAATTTCAACAACCTATCTAATTTGAGTTTTTAATTTGTTCATTGGTTGGAAGGCATCTTAACATCTGGCTCCTTTTTCCATCTGATATTGAATAAATTGTCATTTCCTGCAACAGCGTTTCTCAGTGTGTGCCTGCTTTAAGTTGCACCTGCGCACACATCTGCAATATTATTCCTAGAGGAAACACTACTTGATTACTTAATTGATAGAAAACTGTTTGCCAGCAGTGCTAACATTTGTTTGAGAAATGCAGAGTGGTTCGCTCTTGCTGCTTTGCTAAAAAGGCTGGAGTGTAACATTAAAGATATGGCATCAAATAAGAATTAGGAAACAGTCATACAGGAAATTATTTGAGGATTAAATTGCTAAAATGTAGCAATCCACTTGTGGATTTGTGTAGTTTTTCCCAAATTTGAAAAATAATAAATGTGCATCAAATTTTCCTCTGGAAAAATGCCAAACATTCCCTGGTTAGCTGCTCATATAATGTGAATTATTTATTTATTTTGTTTTTCTTTGTCACAAATAATTGCACATGAGTATTTACTAGTGTTTGCATAAAACAGGCAGTTAGAAGACATCACCTTGGGTTCTAGGCACATATTTTTTAAAAACTTTTTAAGACTTTTAAGAACGTGCAAAACAATGGAGAGAGCTGTCACCTCTAACTCTGTAGGCAAAGTTGCTGGATTTTTTTTTTATTTTTCTTTTTAGGTTTACGTTTGTAGTCCAAGTTCTTTTCACCAATCACGTTCAAGCAACTCTGTTTTTTAAATTTATCTGCAGTTGCATACAATGACCTGTGAAATGAACAGGAAAGTTTGACCCGGTTTTCCATTATCCACTGTTTGGATATCCTCGCTACACAGGAAGCCGCAAAAATTGGCCGTTGGCTTCACAGGCTAAGTCCGCAGACTAGCTGATGGGTTCCCATGTTGACAGATTAATGTATGTGGAGTCAATCCCAAAACAAGCACATGATTAGAAAGTTTAAGCACTGTGGAGCTCATTAACACTATCACAGGAGTGTGATTAATGAGGGAAAGTTCATAACTCAGTAGATGCTAGTTTAACTGACCAGCCAAAATATTCCTCATGGTGCTTTTTTGTCCCATGGGTGCACAAATAGCAGCAACAGGTAACAGCTAAGTACATTAGATCTCATTAAACCTCTCCATGAAGAACATACTGTAAACCTCACTTGGTTATTTTTAATGCTCTGAGTGCCATTTTAGTGTGCTGCTCCTGTCTCACTTCTACAGAACATAAGCATGTATCACACCCAGCACAGGAGCATGCATTACTGTAACAAAATTTTCCTGCTCTTTTCTGCTTTTCCATTGTATTTTCCTACAAATGTCCATCCAGCTAAATATGCCACATGATTATGTCCATAATGCTGTCAGAAATCACTGCCGGCAGGGAGAGCAGGCCATAAGGAGAAACCTTTCTCCTGAGATGACAGCGTGCTGATTAGATTATTAGAAGTTTAGATTTAAGAATGTAGCCTAATTCAGGGCTGCCAATTATCTTCCTCCCATGTCTTAACAAACCATAATACATCTGTGATTGCTAATTATGGCTCTCGGGGTTAATTTCACGTATTTTATGTGGGCCATGACACACTAATATAACACAGCATGCTTTTCAGAAGGACTGCATTATTTTAATTTCTCCCTCTGGGACTTCTTAAAGAGAAGCTAGTGTTTCTCCTCCTCCGTCGTGTTCCCCTCTTATGTGTCAGGCCGCTGAGTCACAGGAGGAGGACAATGCCAAACGAGTGTCACTGAGAGTATATGGTTACTAGTGGCTCTCCTTCAAACACTGTATAGCCGATCCAATCACTTGCTGGGTAGTCTGTGCAAAAAAAGCTCTGTTGAGTTGCGTGAGAAAAATAGATGCACACAAGGCCAGGGAAGACCTCTCAAGTTTTTAGTGCCATATCTCAGTGTAAATATCTGAAGGATGTATGCAGAAGAGCATTTGATACTTTGGAAGGATAAATTAGAGGGAACATTTTAACATTTACTGGTGAGAAGAACATGTTGCCTTGCCTCTGTCATTACTAAACAAGTTGAACACCTACTTTTTGCATACTTATTTTTATTCTAACAAAATTATTACCTGTTTTGAAAGCCTGTTCTGATAGATGCAGTCTTCCACCAAGGGTTGCTATTGCAGATCAAATCCATCTCTGCATGGTTTATTTAGTTTCCCTCAGGATTTCTCATGTATTGTTCCTCATTGCCTTTAAGGTATATTTTTGGCCTGTGTGTGCATCTGGATTTTCACTTTGCTCTGTGTTTTCCTGGCTATCCTAGAGCACCTAAAAAGACAATTCCTGACTTCCTGGAACGCTATCACACTTGTTAAACACACAAACATACTCACACAGGCAACTCAACTCAACATGCTGCTAACAATACCTTCAAGCACATATGCTGGCATAGTTATTTCACGCTGTGATGTGGTGTTAAAGATATTTTAAGCAAGATAAAATTGCACTTCAACCTTTGACCACTTCTTGTCACCCACTCAACTCACGTGTCATTTATAAAACCTACAAAACAGAAAGAGAATCTGTGATAGATATTTAGAAAAAGGAGAACAAAATGAAGAAATGTCAATGACATACAATAACCTTTAGACTATGTCAGTTTCTTTATACTGTCTTCCCTTGCTCTTTAGTCTTAAACCCTTTTTAGAGGAAGTAATTGGAAACTTCTGGTTGTACTGTACTTTTAAATGACCCCTTCCACCATGACCCCCTAAGACCCCCCCTGGTTGTACCACTACAACAGGTGTTTCTCTACAGATAGAGGGGGAGATAAAGAGAGAGAAACACGAGTTGAGTGGGCGGTAGAGGAGCTGATTTGTGCTGCAGTCGGGCAGCAAACAGTTCCTGTGAGATTGATCTCTGGGGAAGGATAATCTGGGTAATCCTATAACCGGCGCTGATGGACTCCGCCTCTTTTGCTCTTCACCGAGGCACCCCCCACCCCTCCTTCTCCACGTCAAAGACGTGGAGACCCGTCCTTTTCTGAAAAGTGCTCACTTGTGTCTGACACCTCGTCCTGAGTGACTCGTGTTCTTCCAGCGCCACCACTTGCGCCTGAAGGCATGTGGCATCCGGTGGCATCACCTGGAACTGGAGGCAGCCCTGGAAGAGAAATAGGTTATGGTCACTGTGAGTAGATGGGTTTTGTCTTTACTGTGTATGTGTGTGCCTGTTCTTGGAAATAGAACCAGCCTGACTGCAACACGTCTGTTCTGTGGTTTTCAACAAAAGTGAAGCTTGAGCCCGGAAAGCTAGTGCTGCACAGATGCATTTCAGTAATGCCTCTAATCCCTGTGCATTCTTTGAAGTTATTTTGAATTTTTTCCTCCAGTGGGAGAAACCTGCAGCTCTCAGGGCAGTTTCGTCTGCATATATAGAGACATTTTTTTATGTTTATTTATTAAGCAAGAAACTGCATCTTTAAATTCATATTTCAGGATATTTGTTGCTACCAGATCAGTTCCTGCTTTTGTCATCATTGGATCATTTTAACCAGTTGTGACAGGTACAAGGTTTTGCAGTTGCAGATCAGGATCGAGAGCTAGTGACTCACTTGAATTCTCAGACGCGTTCAGCAGGGATGTCACTCAATCTAAAAGGATGCTTCCAGCTCCCTTTGCCTTGTCCTTCACTGTCTCTTTATCTCTCAACACTTGTCCTTTCCTATTAGCTTTCTCCATCCCGCTTTCGCTCTCCATTGGTGTCCACTGTCCGTCACCCTTCCATCAACAATCTCAGTGATGTGTTTGTTTTTTTTTTTCTTTTTTTTTCTTTCCGTCCTTCCTGAAAAGGTGTGGGAAGCGTTGGTATGAGCTCAGTTAAACACATGCTGTAGTTAGCCTATTAAGTGGCCTCTCTGTCTGGAGAATATATGTGCAAATTGTACATTGTAGAGCACCCTTGTGTTATCTAGTGTCCTTGGGAGAAGCATCCTCCTGAAATTACTGAAGTTGTTCAGTGGATTTTCTTGGCCTGGGTTGAAGTATGGTTTGAGAACTGTAATGTAGTATAATACAGACCTTCCAACTTGGCAGTCCAAGTGTTTTATGTTCATGGTTATGCTTATGGTGGGTGGGTAGCTTTTTCTGTTCTGGTCATTCATTAAGAGCACAGCAGGGAACTCAACACAGCTATGATTAAATCCATATTATGCTGAGCTTCAGCAATGCTGATGAAATACAGTGTTGCCTATTTAATATCAAAAGCAATTCACTGAAATTTAAGCAAACAACAGGACTATAGGTTAATAAATGTTGGCAATTTTGCATGTTTTTCAACAATTAAGTACAAATTGATTGATATGGCATTAAACTGAAGCCACCATATGGTTTCCTGTTGATTTTCTGTATTTGAGCAAGCAATTAGTTTATAGGAACTTTTAGAGCAACCAAACACTGTTAAAATAAACTTGAGTCCATGCTAACTGTGAAAAGACTTCTGTGATATGATCTGTGATATATTTTCACATTGTAGTTACTTTGGAGGTATGGAGTAAATCAAAGCTAATAATAAGCTTTTGAAGATTTCAAGTTAAAGGAATCCTATGAAATGCTGCACATCTAGCTTATAGGTAAATGGGTATAGTGTAGCCATTCTGAGGGAGTCTGAGCATATTCTTGTCTTTTACTGTACATGTTTATATGTATTTGTATTGATGTGTATGTGTTCTTTCTCAGGACAAATCATAAAAAAATTTGTTTATCTCACAACACTTACAGAACTTACATAAAATGGTGTTATCAGCTAAAAAAAAAAAAAGATTTTGCAGTGTAGAAAATGTCAAACAACTTATAGCATCATTGCTTCTAACCAGCAGTTTACCTGACTTTAGCAGTTAACTTGAAGCAAAGCCATTAACATGGCTATAGCATAGAATCTTAATTCTATCACCACCTCACTTCTTGTCATTTAGTATTTTTCTTCTCATTTCCTGATAGGTCTTGTTATGTTTCTATATATGCCCATGAGGAACATATTATGTTCTTCATGTGATACATTACCCCAAGACTAAACTGTCTGCGTTACCTGTAGCTGCTAAGCTCGTCTAGGGCCGGCCGTCTTTCTAGGATCTAGAAAGCTGGTGTAAGTGTTGCTCTCTTTCTAGGATCTGCCTTCAGTTCAAGAGGTCAGGTCGCCCTGGTCACACTCCCAGAGTCAAAGCATGAGATGAATGGGTTTGTGTGTATTCTGTGTCTGTGTGTGCATGTCAACAGCACATAGCTGTATCTCCATTGCCCCCTGTAACAGTGAAAAACTACTTCTAGGAACTAATTTGAGTTACCTCAGCAGGCGAAGCCAAAAGGGCGGATGCTTGATTTGCATTGGGCCTTTTGGTCCAGCTGTTTGTTTGTTTTCCAGGACTGCTTGGTCAGCCTGTTCTGTGTTAGCTCTTGTTGTTTAAGTTCCAAACTTTTTTATCACTTGCTAAACAGTCTTTATCTTATCCCTGTCTCAGTCCTGGGCTCCTCATCGATCCTCTGTGCGCCTGTGTAAAAAGTGTCCCAGTGGCAGGTCTGTGTTTGCAGATTTATGGGTATGAGAGAGGCGGCCTGCCTGTGCGGAAAAAAAAAAAATCTACATATCAAACAATTTGCTTTGCTTGTATGAATGCTTGCCAATAGGGAAACGGATAGAAGTGGGGAAAGAGTTAATTCCTCTTCTGTTCAGAAGTATATTTGAATTCACTAGAGGGTTCCACAGGGCAGAATTTGGGGTCGGAGAAGTTCACTAGCTGAAGCCCTTATGTTGTCACAGCCGTAAGCCTTTATGGACAGAACATTTTTTTTCACTTTTCTTTATGTTTTCAACAAGACAGGAATGATACACAACTGTAACATCTGTTCAGCTGGTAAAATGAGCAGTATTAATTTTGGCTGACAAAGCAGTACGAAAATGGAACAGGTGTCCTTGAAGCAGCTTTGGACAGTGTGTTGCTTATGTAACAGTGGACCATATCTTCATTTTCTATCACCAGCAACCATTTGTATCTCCTAAAATCACAGCTGTGCAGAAAATAAACTGGGGCTTTTCTCATCTCATGATCTAATGTCCTCGCACAGGCGGAGCGATTAGGAGTGTGTGGTGATAGTGTTTGTGGAATCATGAGTGCTGGGGAGAGAAGGAGAACAGTGCCCTCCCCCATCCATCCAGCCATCCATCCAGTCATCCATCCGTCCATCCAGCCATCCGTTGCTACCTTCCTTCCTCTCTGGCTCTATTCGGCTGTCCGTCCCCTCCTCCCTGGGCCTCCCACCTTCTTGACAGCTGGCCTGCTGAGCTGCAGATACTTACCCGGGGATAAGAGGATTTGCTGACACAATTGATCAGACATCAACCTCATTTAGTCAAGAAATGAATGTTAAAAGGGTGATGATTTTATGTTGGTGCGTGCAGACAATTTGTGGGGCTTTTACCCCATTTTTAGTGGGAGGGAGTATGTGTGCATGTGAGGAATGAGTGTGATGGTTCGCAGCCAGCACAAATGAGCCGGACTGGCAGTGCGGAGATTTCTTAATTACATGTTCACTGAATCTAATGAGCTCCGCAGGCTGTCCGTCTGATTACTTTAGGATGCATTCTGTTCTATGTCATTTGGTCACAGCACTGTCATCTACAGACTTAAACTCATTTTGCATAAAATCACACACAAAATAGACTGGTATTAAACAAATTGATGCACATGCTGAGGATTCTTCTTGGTAGGAGTTCATCTGATAGATATTTAGGTTTATGTTGTCATTTAGGAGTGGGTCTGCTGCTCCCACCCCGTCATCCCCTCACTGTACACTCCCAGTGCTAGTCTGCTCTCCAGACAGGAGATATTATTAGTTTGGTCTTATTGAATTACCACTCAGTACAGTGCTCCATCCAGTTACAACCCAGTAATTAACTGCAAGGGATTTAGAGGGTTTGTGGTTTGTGATTTTTCTTTAAACCTGTTGATCATCAGGTCAGTGTGGTACATTTGTGGCTTCGGGTATTCCCTGCTTTGGTTTTCAAAGTAAATATGATCATCTGATACAGCAGAGGCAGTTTGATGATGGTGTTAGAGTACTGGATAATACAATCTTGTTTAAGCTCAGTGAAGGTCATATTAAGAATTATTTTCAGTACTCATTGGTCTGGTTAAGTGGTTAGTCTATAAAATGCCTTGAAGTAGAAAAGTGGTAATCCCAATTGCCCAAAGACCACAGGAAAAACAGCCAATCCTGATGTGCATGGAGCAGGTTTGTACAGTTTAGTTGAATATAATACTTCAGTGATAGCACAGTTATCAAAAATAACAAACCAGTCAGTCTACAGTCCAAAATCTTTTTAACACAATAAGTGTATTAGAAGGGAGCAAATAAGAAAATACACTGATGTACTGCAACACTGTGTGGGTTATATTTCTAGCTAAAAGTAGCAGTGATTTACCATGAGTCGATTTTAGGAGCCTTTCATCCCAAATTCAGATCAAGCTGTATTTGCCCCTGGCGGGTTATTGCATGAGTTCTGCATCCCCTCAGTGCAGTAATTTCTGGGAATGATCAGTAGAACTAGACTGCTACAGACAGAAAACTCTTTTGAACTTGGTTCATGAGTTTGGTAACAGGTGACCTTTGATTTGCGACACTAGCGTTCAAAGGTGCCCTTTGCTGCTCTGTTTGTTTGCCCTCAGATAGATGCTTGAATTGCTGAAGTGTTGTATAGGTTTAGGCAAGACTAAGAGGAAAAAGTTCAACTATATCTTTGGGAATTCTGTGGGCTCCTAACATACATTTTTGTGCTGCAAAAATGAATGACAGGACCTTGCATTTAAGAGTCTTCTTTGCGTGGAGGTAATTTACATAAAATGGCAATGGGGCTGCCAGATGAGGCGGGTCATTCAAGGATAGGCTTCTTTGAGCCGCTCAGGGCCAATTTGTGTTTCCTCCACTGAGCATGTTGGCCTTCTTACACACACACACACAAAACACGCACACACCCTTCCCAAAGCATGCTCACCTCGCTGGCAATTCCCTTTTAGGCATCCCACCAGCTGACTGTCCATGTGCTTTTCTTTTCCCCTGTGTAACGCAGCCACGAACGCACTCAGATCTGGGCAAAGATTTGTCTTTGGTGTTGTGTCAAACGTATAGGTTTTTTTGTCAGGGTTTAAACAGCCTCTTTCTCCAGACAAGCAGGAAATTCGAACTTTCAGGTCACAAGTAGAACTGCAGCGGTTCAATTTTATCGTTATCAGTGCATCAGCTATTTTTAAATTCATCCCTTTGTCTGTAGAAATAAAAACAGTGCAATTTGCCTGTCAAAAGATCAATCTCAAGTTCTTAAGTCACAGCTTGTTTTGTGCAAACAACCCAAACATGTTCAGTTTATAACAATGTTAAACATTTTAGGGATTTATTATTATTTATTATTCAAATTATCATTGTTGCATTTTCTGTTATTCAACTTACCTGTTATTTTTCTTTGCATTGGTGTGTTTTAATGATGGGAAAAAGCACTCTGAGATGGATCAGGACTACTGTCTTGCCTGTTGGTCCTATTTTTAAGATTATGAATTAAAAAAAACTTTAAGATGTAAGAGGGTTTTAAATGATCCTTACTTAAGTTTTTCTGTCTTGTATTGTAGAAATTCTGTACAGGTTCTTCTAGTTGCAACTTGTCTACCTGCCTATCTGCCTGCTTTATTTTTAATTTCTCTCTATATATTCATCCTCATATTATCTTTTACATCTAGATACTTGTTGGTTTTGTTGGTCTTGACAGCATGTTTCCAAACTGTTGGCTGGAGTGCCCTATTGCCACATCTCCCACTCAGTACTAGAATAGAATAGATCTTTATGAACCCCAAAGGGAATTTGTCATGCACATAAAAGAGAGGGGCCATTGCACGAAATCAGACACAGAACATGTTGTACAGTGGACATCTATTACATAAGAGTGCTGATTGGATGAAAATGCACTCAGGAAAGTTGGGAAGACTGCCACATAGTTGAATTTCAATCTATGTAGTACATTTTGTAACATTACAGCCTGTGTATGGAGTATCTTTCTTTTATCCATTCAGCTCTGTGGGAGAGAGAGGAAGGCCCCAATACATTTCTGCCTGCCAGGGATCACTCATGGAGGGCTGGAGAAAGTGGGCGAGTAAGGAAGGGGGTGGAGGATATAGTTTCACTGCTAAACAGGAAGTTGCACAACATCTGTTCCTTTGCAGAGCGGGAGTGAATGGCCAGCTGTGTTTTAGTGTGTGTCTTCATGCAGAAAGTGCTGCATCCAGGCTGACAATATGACATTATTCCCTTTTTCACAATTTCTTCATATCTGAGAGCAATGGTCTTTCATTACTCATAGTCACCATTTCCTTTAATGTGGTATAAATTGCTGCCAGAGGTTAAATATCACAGCAGCATTTCGAAACTATTTCAAAATGTTTAGCAAGTTGTTTTGAGTAAAGCCTTGAAACTGAATTCAGAAACTTTGTCAGGCCATAAAGGTCAAAAACAAACTGTGACACAATTTTTTTCCCAGAATTAGACAAAGTAATGGATCGGAGCAGTTCTTTGACAGTCATTGGCTCAGGACCAGCATTTAGCGTTTTTAACACATTTTAATCAGATCAAATAAGGAAAAGCAGTTTTATTTTTTGTTTGTGTTTTCCATTTAAAGTCACAGTGAGTAAGTTAGTAAAGGCGCCTGCAGAAAAAGCGATGGGAGCAATGTAAGATATGTAAAATTAAAAATAAATAAATAACTGAATGCAAACTGCAAAAGTAGAGATCATAAGTAATAAAAAGTTCATTCTGTTTGGAAACCAAATTCAAAATATGTATTATAGTGTCTTCTTATTTATAGAACGTCATACCCTAATTTCACACATAAAAGTTTGTTTTGGCACGACATACTCCAGTATTTTGGATGAAATGTAACAAATGCATACAATAAATTTAAAAGCCTAAGAAAAAAAAATGCTTTTGAAAAAGTGCTGACAAGTTCATACAATTCAGATGACACTCAATTATGACAAACAGGAGGAGCTGAGATGGCTATTACGTAAATAGTCACACCAGTCTGTGGTTTTAACCGATAATTTTGTGCACTTTTGATTAGTTTGCAGAATCTTTTCTCCAGTAATTCTTGAAAATGTTAGAAAATGGTGAAAATATCCCTTCAGAATCTTTTAAATCTTGGGAGATGTTTTTAGATGTGTTGTTTTATCTGGCCAACAGTCCAAAAATGCTTAGACATATTCAGTTTACTGTCACATAAGACAAGAAAAAGCATCAAATGCTTTACATTTGAGAAGCTGGAACCTGCAATTTATTGGCAACTGTGTGTAAAATGAGACTTCAAAATAAACCAGGCAAATGAATCCACTAGCTGCAGCTCTATGAGGGTCCTCAGATACAAAATCTCATGCATCTCATGGTCATGCTGTAGTCACGCTGTTTTTGACTCCTGAGTTTAATTGATCAAGAGCATTTTCTTATTATTTACACTATTTTTAGCAACTTTTCAGATTTGCTGACAACCATGAATCTTTGCTAAATGCATTTTCATGAGACAAAAGACTCCATTATTTTTTGTTGGAAAAGGCATTTCCTGACAAACAGAATTATAATCTATAATCATCCTTTAAACAGACTTTGAAAGACTTTGAAAATAAGTGCATTTTGAGACTTTTATTTCACTGGATATCTAGGCTATTGGTAGTGGTGACAAAAAGACATTGAACCCCCCCTTGGGACTCTCTGCGTGCACCCAGTAAGGCTTTGATGTAGAAAAATAAAAAAAACTGACCTTTGCAGATTATAAGAAACCCAAAACACAGGTGCTGTTCATTGCGTGTCTGTGCCATCATGCCACCACCCAGCTTTATATACACACACAGGACACAAGAATGTGACATTTAACTAAGAACAGTGGCAGCGAGCCCAGTATCAAACTGTGTTTTTGTGTGTGTGTGTGTGTGTGTGTGTGTGTGTGTGTGTGTGTGTAAAAGTGGGTAGGGGATCTACACTGACACAAAAACAAAAACTTCTGCACACTTATCCAAATGTTTATGTGCATATGGTGGTCTGTCACTCTTCATCAGTAAAATTCTGCTCAACAAAACCCAGTTTTATTAATGTCTGTGAGTCATCACCATTACTCCAGAGGGGTACTGCTTATTGCATCTGTCTGTATTATGATATCCTGTGGCATTTGTAAATATTATGAATGTGTAAAAACACGTCTTGGTCCTTTGCTTGTACATACCGTATGTATATGATGGTATTTTCTGAATTTGTGTTACGTGCAGCTACAACACATGCATGAAATTACACATCATGCCCTGTTACCCAGCTGACTGACAGCTTTTCTAAGTAGGTCATCTATGTAAATGCCAGCCTGTCAGTTTACATCAATGGCCGCCGAGCAAAGTCAGCATCCTGTGACCAAAATCAGATGGGCTTCACTCTGCGTCACTAAATTTACACTGCAAAAGGACACATTGCACCACTGGCCAACAATATATAATCCAAATCTGGATTATAATTAGATTAGACATCTTTTCTTTTTTTTTTCTTTTTTTTTTTGTCAGTTGCTGGACCCCACATTTTAAAGTATGATTATTTGGTGTGTTCTTTCATGTGGAATCTTTAAACTGTCTTGAACATTGAAGCTAATTTTTATATAAACAACATGACTAATGGTAATTTTTATTTTGAACAATCCACTGATTTCTGTCATCTGACTGAACAGCTTAGTTTTTTGGCCTTGGCCAAGCTCATCATTTTGGCTTTATGGTCCACAACTTCACTGTTTTGGTCACTCTTGGTTCTATAAATATTGTTTCAGTAAAAAAAAAAAAAGCACTAATAAAACCACTGTGCACATCACCTCAGCCCCAAATGACAAACTGTAGTGGAGAGCCAGATTTTCTTTTTTTTTTTTTTTTAAAAAAAAGTTTTGT
>VUQS01012099.1:35382-50621 GCA_015108495.1 Heterochromis multidens
TGTTTCTCCTCCTTTTTTTTTTTTTTTTTTTTTTCATACGACACACCTTGCAAATCCAATGTGTCATGTCATACTGTCATGTCATACTATGCTGTATCAATTTTTTTCCCCCACCCCAACTACACACTTTGTTTCTGTTCAAAACTAAAATACAAAATCTGATTCATTGCAGAATTTTCCTGATTTAATCCTTTTGCTTGTTACTGATATTTTTATATTACAAAAACTAAATATTTACAAAAAAAAGTAGATGTTTTTAGTGGTACATAACTAGTAGTATAATTATGGAAAATTTCAGTAGCTGTTAAGTTCTTATTTTCTGAAGGAAAAACTATTTTATTTCTAACAACTAGAACAACATGAACCACACGACTGCACAGAAACAGTCAAGGACATCAGAGAATGGATCACACTGGCAGACGTGGAAGGAACTCTTGGCATCACTCATCCAGCATCACGGGGCATTTTAGAAAGGGTTAATCAAACTTAAGAGATAAATAGCCAAAATTAAAGAGTAATCTTAGGGGAAGAATAGTAACTAAAATAGATAAAAGATGGGGAATGCTGGGCTGTATGATTGTTAATTTGGGAAATAGGGATTTTGATGCATGTTTGCTTTACACATTCACAACATGCCTGTTAACTGTTCTGTTTTGAGCTCTTTCTTTCCAGTAACACCTAACGTGGCCACACCACCAGTTTCCACGTCAAAGGTGGGAGAGGTACGGCCTGATGGGTGCAACACCACAATAAATGTCACATTATGGTTAAATTCCTGGTTTATATAATTTGGGGCCCAGAGAGACCAGAGTAAGAAAAAAGGGATACATGCTTATTTATTATGGTTTGCATATGTTAATACTGAAATTAATAATTGAATCAGTTTAGAAGATAAAATGCCTGTTATTTCGTTGCACTCTCCTGAAGAGTTAGGCTGATGGCCTGTACGGGTCCAGTAACGATTCAAACGAGGGTGACAGCTGATTAACCACTGACTTGAGCACAGAATCCCAATCCAGTGTGATGCTCAGCCAGTTGGCCTTCCTCTCTTTCACTGGATTGGGATTCTGTGCTCCGGTCAGTCACCTAAAAGGTGTGAGAGGAGGGAGTTGTTAGAAATAAAATAATTAAATTGTGGTGGTCTTTTATATCCATTGCAATTGTGCTTAATAAATAAAATAAGTTGAGCTTTTGGGTGATTTTTATATATGGTGAGATGGTGCTTAATTAGGCTTAAAATATTTGGAAGAAAGTAGTTTTTAGGTAAAAAGCATTAACCCGACATTGTAAAGGGGTAAAACAAGGCCAGACTGAGTGGGTCCAGAAGGACCTAAAACATGCTCACACAGCACAAATAGACAAAGTCAAGGTGAAATATTTGCAAAGCAAGGGTGTCCGAACACAAAGTACCAGACATAGATGGCATATGTAGAAAAAGGAACTGGGAATTGGAGGTTTATATCAAAGCTTAGTAAGGACAGGCAGGGAGGTGTCTTCTTTCTTTATCTTACAGGAAGGAGCCAGATGGGATGACAAGACGGTTGTTGTGCAGGACGATAAAGAAGACGGCCAATCAGAGGGGGCCAAGTCTAAACCATGGCTGCTCTCCAGTGATAGCCAATCACAATAATATTTTGTTTTGAATGCATTATAAAAACTGTTGTGCCTAGTTTGGGGGCGCCCTCTCTGAGCAGATTCTCTCTCACAGTGGGGCCCAGCGCTGTAACTTGAATCTTCAACTGCTCAAGCTTAATAAATTTTCATAAAATATATAGCATGTCTCCTCTTTTTCTTCAGGAAATAAGAACCTAACATAGCTATCTGTAAAATGATATTAAATGATATTGATTGTATTTTTAATGATGCAAGCCTGTAATTTCACAGGCAATTAACATTTACTGTTGAAACTCATTAAATTTGTGAATACCTTAACAATAAATCTTTAATACAGTATCCATTTCTATTATTACTTTTCTGTAATTTTGCCATTTTTGGTCAATAACTTTAAAATATACAGCACTATTATGAAATATACCATCCGTGAAATTAGTTATCATTGACAGTTTCTTACAGTATCTGGGGAAAAAAAATTAATTTTCTGTAAAAAATTAATTACTAAATTTGTTTATTCAGTTACAGGTTTTTCATCTTATTTTATATTTTACATGTTAATTCAGTCTAATTTTATAATTGTAATGATATTTCATGTATTTAAATATAAAAAGTAAAAGTATTATGTACTTCAAGAATGTCTTTACCTTTCCCTATAGTGCTGGTTTTTACATAACCCTTTTTTTTTATTTTTTTTATTGCTTTTATCAACGTTTTATCAATTTAAACTGTCTTTATGCCATGTTTTAAACCTGACCTTTGCCTTATTGGGTTTATTTTTTTCTATTTGTTATTTTTCTTCTTTTTTAATTTCATTTGTGAACTACTAATAAACTAATTAATGACTAATGATTATTATGATTATTTTATACTCAACTACAAAAGATCCTGATAGTTCAGGGAAAGCAGTGATACACTTAATAAGGCTTAAAACTGTATTACTGACAAACATTTAATAAAAATTATCAGTCTGCTGTCGTCTGAGAATGGTAAGATGAACATCAGTGTCAGATGTAATAATCCAGGAAATGTACAATGATTTCTACCTGTATAGCTAAAATTTTGCTTACTAGAGATTAATTATCATGTGCTAATTTCAGAGGATGAACCACAGGGATGTGGGGCCATGGTGTTCTCTTGTCTGGAGCTAAACACTAACTGGCTGTTTTCCCAGCAGAAGAACATCCACCATGTAGCAGCAGCTTAGTTAACACATACACTAACTTTTATGGGCTGTATAACTGTATAATGGCTGTATTTGTCAGAGGCTTCATGATTTTTAAGCAGCAGAGCACATGGGTCACATGTTTGAGTTTTTGTTTCTAAGGCTATTTCAACAAAGTCAAGTTTACATTATTCAACTATAACTGAAAACTGAAAAAGTGATCAAATGTCAGACTGAATTTAAGAAAATGAAGTCATCTGTCTGACCATCTTCACCAGTTCTTACATATTGCTCACAGCTCTCTCCTCCCTGAATGTGTCTTCTGTCATTTTTTTCCAGTGGGGTGGTTGCCCCCTCTCTCTCTAACTTTGATGCCATCTCTCTCCCTCACTTATTCTCTGGTGAATTTTTAATTCTACCACTTTTCGCAGAGTTAACTTTAAAGTTATAGATATATAAAATGTCTCAGCAGTGTGCACAGTGATTTTCACGTCGTTTCTTTTTTCAAATTTCTCTCTTTCAGTGTCATTGCATACCATATTGCAATGCCTGTCAAAATACGGCTGTTAATGTGATATTGTTAGTGTGTCAAATTAATGTCTGAATCTTAAAATATGTAATTTTGACTTTAGATTATATTATATTTGATAGATACTTTATTCATCCCCAGGGGAAATTCACAAATTCCAGCACAATCCACAATCATGGACAATCATCATAGACATGCAATAAATACTAATAAACACAAATAAATACTAATACATACACAGTATAAAAATTAAAAAGTCCAGTACAACTATAGATTAAGGTGCATGGTGAACAGTGTACATTACAGTGCAGTACAGTGAGAAAAGGTTGCAATTTAACTTTTTTCCTCCTCATCTTTTCTGACTGTTTTTTCACTAGTTTTGCATTTGGCTTGGGTCAGTGTCACTACTGGTAGCATGAATTAATACCTGGACCATACAGAGTTTGCACAGGTAGTCCAGCTCCTCCACGATGGCACATCTGCCACTGCCAGAAGGTTTGCTGTGTCTCCCAGCACAGTCTCAAGAGCATGGAGGAGATTCCAGGAGACAGACAGTTACTCTAGGAGAGCTGGTCAGGGCTGTAGTAGGTCCTTAACCCATCAGCAGGATGAGCACTGCCAGAGCTCTACAGAATGACCTCCAGTAGGCCACTGGTATGAATGTCTCTGGCCAAACAATCAGAAACAGACTTCATAAGGGTGGCCTGAGGGCCTGATGTCCTCTAGTGGGCCTTGTGCTCACTGCCCGGCACCATGGAGCCCGATCTTCTTTTGCCATAGATTACCAGAATTGGCAGGTCCACCACTGGCGCCCTGTGCTTTTCACAGATGAGAGCAGGTTCATCCTGAGCACATGTGACAGATGTGAAAGGGTCTGGAGAAATCGTGGAAAACGTTATGCTGCCTGTAACATCAACATGACCGGTTTGGTGGTGGGTCAGTGATGGTCTGGGGAGGCATATCCATGGAGGGACTCGCAGACCTCTACAGGCTAGGCAACGGCACCCTGACTGCCATTAGGTATCAGGATGAAATCCTTGGAACCACTGTTAGTCTCTACGCTGGTGCAGTTGGTCCTGGGTTCCTCCTGGTGCACGACAATGTCCGGCCTCATGTGGCGAGAATATGCAGATAGTTCCTGGAGGATGAATGAATTGATACCATTGACTGGCCCCTACACTCGCCTGACCTAAATCCAACAGAACACCTCTGGGACATCAAGTTTTGATCCATCCGACACTGCCAGGTTGCACCTCAGACTGTCCAGGAGCTCAGTGATGCCCTGGTCCAGATCTGGGAGGAGATCCCCCAGGATACCATCCGTCGTCTCATTAGGAGCCCCGACGTTGTCAGGCATGCATACAAGCACATGGCGGCCATACAGAGTACAATTTTGAGTTGTTGCAATGAAACTTTGGCAAAATGGACTAGCCTGCTGCGTCATGTTTTCACTTTGATTTTTGGCTGTCTTTGAATTCAGCCCTCTGTAGGCTGATAATTTTCATTTCCATCAAATGATGTGGCATCCTTTCGTTCCTAGCACCCAGTCCGTTTCAGTATACGTATCCAGCATGATTTTTTTTCCTATTGAGATTTGATGTGTTTTCAAATTGTTCCTTTAATATTTTTGAGCAGTGTATTACCTTTGGGTATTCAACGCCAGAATTATACGGTGGAATAGTTTCTAATAATGCAGCTCTCCTCTGTATAAGTTCTGTGCTCCACCTGAGTCTCAGTCCTCAGGACCTCACATAATCCCAGCAGTTTTGTTTAGAAGAGTTATCCTTTATAAGGGAAGACTTTGATATAAATATCAAAATCCTATTAATTCTACTTCAGCCTTGTTTATATTAACTGGCACACTATTTTCAGAGAGAAAAAGGTGCAAAACCTTTGCTTGCACTGTATTATTTTTGTTAGGACATAACTTGCTCCTTCATCAGGAGTGCTCCTTTTTGAGCAAATAATTTGTGCTGCTCTTGGCAGTCCATTATTGAAATGAACTCACTACATCTTTGTATATAATTTAGCAAACTGTTAGATCACCCAGAGGGTGCATTCTTCAGTCACAAAACTGACACTGCCTCTCTTTGGTAAACCCCCACAGTAGCTCTTTGATGCCAAAAGAGGGCTTTGCACCGGCGCAGACTGTTACTAAATCTGGCCCCTAAATATCATGACAGCTTTGACCACTCATTTTGTCTTTATTCACTTTCTTGCAAGAAATACTCTTAAAGTGGCACCTAAATTTCAATCAGTTAAGCTAACTGTTTATATTTTATTTCCTGTCCTGGGAAAAAGAAGTGTCAGAGCGTCGCTCCATTGAGTTCTGGCAGGACTGCGACCTCTGGTAATTGTTAAATGTATGTGTTGTGTATGGTGACAGGCTATTCTGTTTAAAGAACAAAATCAAACAAAAACAAAAAAAAAAACACCCAAACTTTTATTTCAAATAAAGCAGACTTTTTTTTTTTAGGAATACACAGAAAGCTCAGATGACAAAGTTTTCCACTAGCACCTGAACGAAGCAGACATTTGTTGATCAGTGTGAAGCTAAAAGTCTGAAAAGTGTCTCAAATCCCAACGTGCACATGTGATTTGATCTGTGCCCATCAGTCTTTCCAGGTGTACTCAACATCTGTGAGTGGAAACAAGATCACAAATATTTTTAGACATTTATGTGCCCAGGCAGCTTTTTGAAAGAAAAAATGATCAGATCTGTTTAGCTGAACTTAAAATTTTGTGTGTACAGTAAGTGATCAGCATTTATTCTTACATGTTCTCATATTGTTTTTGATAGTATTTGTGTGTGATTCAGATCATGCACAAATCGTTGTACACATTTGTATGTCTTAGTTTACGCTTGTAAATTATATGGTACATGTCTGTGACACCTTTGAGACTAATTTCGCTCCATATACCCAGGATTTTTTTCCTCAGCTGACTTCACTTTAACATCAGCAATCAGGTTATTTAATGACATGATTGTGGCTATCAATTTGGTAAGTCAATCTAGAACTTTCCAATCCAGGAATGATATTGACATTTTATTTAGACGTGTGAAAGACAATTTTAACATTGCTGTTTTACCTGCAGCCTGGGTGGTGTTAAACAGTCTAAAAGCAAGTAAAGATGAAATGTGAAAAGTAGTAATTGCAAAATTTATATAATATCAGCTTGTAAAAAGGTTAAGCACCTTCTTTTAAGATCATATCATTACATAAAGAACAAGGACAAGGCTGATAGAACAGCAAAATTTTTCTAAAATTCCTTGCAGCCAACAGGAAAGAAGCAAAGAGTAAAGTTGCTTCTAAGAATCTACATTTCTTCTTGATGCTCATCAAAAATTTAGATGCTATTACACCAGGAAGTGTGTTACCATTTTCCCTATGGAATTATATTGTAGCGGCCCAAGGGGAGGGACCTCTAACCCAAAGACTCATGGGACTGTTCATGTGTTGAGTTACAGTGTTATAACAGCTGTTCCAGTTATCTTGTGTTAATCTCTTGTTTTTATTGGTAATGTATAATGTGAATTGCAGCTGTTTGTTCGGTACTGAGTGTGGATAGCAATGGCCACCATGACTGAGACTGTTGTGCCAGTTAATGACTTCTGATCACTGTTGGTGTCAGGTGGTGTCATGCTAGTAAAGTTGCATTCATGTAGTTGAGGGGTGTATGGAACACAAGAACTGTGAGTCAAGATAGAGATCTCTGCCTCTTCCTTTCATGTTAGCTCGCCACAATATGCATGTCAAAAGCTGTGCGAGAAAAACATCATGAGCAAATAATTTCATTTCACGGGCACCGGCGACAGACAGGTGTGTTGCAACATTTTTTTTTAACTACTGTAACTCCCGTAACTCTTGAACTGTTTGCTCAATTGAAAAAATTCCAATGGTTTCCAAAAACAGGGACTCTGCGCTTTTCAGATATACTAGGGTCACAGCAGCCCCATGAAGACGAAGGTTGGTTGGGGTTAGAGTGAGAGAGTGTGATGGAGCTCTGCAGAAAAGACATTTTATCAGGCTTTTGGGTACTTTTTACCATGTTTTTTTTTTTTTACTGTTTTGTTTTTGCTGTGTTATTTGCCGAGATTTGGCTGTGAAGCCCTGCCTGGGATTACCGTAATGACCTTAATACCACTTGAAACGCACAGAGTTGTTGCTTTCAGGAATCGTTTGATTTTTTATGATTGCACAAATGGTTCAAGAGTTACGGGAGTTTAAAGCACCTCGCACCAGCCTGTCGCCGGCGACAGGTTAGGCATTAAAGGTTGGCTTGGTTTACATATGCTGAACTTAATTGAATTTCTTTTGAAAAAAACTTTAGGTGGCTTTGGTATTTATTAAGGATAGTGGCCAAGATTTTTGAATGCATCACGCAAGAGGGTGTTTTGCCTTGGTTAATTTAACAAATTTTGCTGAGTTCATTTTGATTTCCTGTACACCCACAGAGATGGTAAATTTTAACAAAATTTTCAGTTCAATTCAGAGTTAGTTCAGTTAAATATCAAAGACTGAGTTTCAAAGACTGCAATATAAAACCCTCCACTAATCCAGTTTAAGAAAGCCTGACACCAATAAAACTGAATATATTTATTAAGTGAAATATATCACTGCATGTGTACAAGACATTTTGTATTAATAATGTATTTTCTGTTACATGAAAATCTATGTTAAAAGTTTGATCCGTTCCTGGAGTTCTGGAAATTCAGATTTACTTCAATTAACTCAGTGTTACAGTTAAACCTGCTGTTTAGGAAAGTAACCTGAGTAGGACCTGAACCTGAAGTATTTGGCACCAGTAGGCACCAGCATCTCCACCTGCATCCTGGTGCCAAGCTAAATTAAAGTCACCAAACTAATCCATACCCAGAAAATAATCTTTTTTACCTGCCCAGGATCAGCAGACTTGGGGTACATTTGAATAGTCTAAAAAATTACCTCCTATCTCCTTTTCCTAACTTTCCTTGACCTTGATGGAAAACATCAGGAGGTCAAAGAAAGGTGTGTAGGGGAATTAGGAGAAGATAAGGACTTAGGAAAAGCGAATCGCAGTGCACAGAGAATCCGATTGCATTTACACTAGAGTCCTTAACTACGTCGCACCGGATATGTGTCAAGCTGTGGACAGACAGAGGAAACATAGATAAAATTCATTATTATAAGCCATGTGATTAAGTCAAAATATATTAGTAGGTATTGGAGGATCATTGCAAGACAGTGCAGTGTGGGGGATTTCAATCCACATATCTCTCTGTGAAGGAGCACTATTGCACACACACACAAATGGCTGTTATTATATGTTACAGTAATGCCACTGGGCAAGACAGGTAATTGCTTGGGGCCCCAGGCCAGCAGGGGGCCCCCAAGGATTGATAAACTTTACAGTACTGGCAATGTGCAAAGTTTGCAATGACAGTAGGAGAAACCTGACTTCTCTAACTGACTCCACTCATTCCTGTCATAAGTTACTTGCAGGTTTCTGTTTAAACAAACCTAATGACAACAATGAAAGCCACTCAATGAAAATGAACAGGCAGTCAACTTGTTAGAGTAGCTAGCAGGCTGAAAGAATGTAGAAGCTAGTAGTTATGGTCATAACCAGTCAACCTGGACTTTGTTACCAAAATAAACATGGTCTCCTCTGTTTGTAGAGTAATATTTTGCCAGGTTTATAAGACACCAATAGTGGAGTGATTTGGAGGGGAAATTGGTTAACTCGAACAATATTTTATGTAGTTAACTGATGAAAGCAGTGTCTGACAGAGCTAAGTGTCACGCTGTGAATGCTAAGCTTAATTACATTACAAAGTCTTGGTGTAAATTATTGTGTAATATAAGAGTGAACATAGAGAGTGAACAGAGGTGAGAGATGGAGAAACACTCAGTGTATCATGGGAAGCCCCCAGCAGCCTAGGCCTATTGCAGTGTAATTAAGGGAGGATTCAGGGTCCTTAGGTTAGGATGCTTTTGTTATTTTTTTCCTATGGTTAATATAAGCTGCTGAGGAGATATTTTGTAAATACATTTTAAATATCTTTGGGAGTGACCCCCATGGTTACAAGGGAAGCAAAGTATAAGTAGAAGTTGTTCGGGGTTGTTGGGAGCTTTTCAGTTTTTGTGGATTGGAGTCACTGCTAGGTTGTGTGTTGTTAATTCCACTGTATTTGTATACTCTTCAGTAAAAAAAGTCAGAGCTCTGGAAATTTGAGTCTCCTTTTGTGCTTTTTTTCATCTCCATACACCTCAAGCCATGTGGTTGCTGTCCTGAAAAAGGGTTGTTCTTCCCTAAAACATTTTGTAACTGATTAGGTTAACTGTCAGCAGGTCAAAAGAGCATCTTAGAGAGGTAGTGTTGTGGCAAGAATTTGGCTTGAAGGTCTGAATTACTCTCTGAACCATACTATAAAATGATCTCTAACTGTAGCCAAAAGTTACAAAAATGACCACTTGCAATGCAACTTCAATTGCCGGATGGATATTAAAAAACAAAAACTCAGAATCTTCAGAAAATCCAGTATTTTCCAATTCTCTCCTTGTTTACCACCTCTTAGTAAGCACTATCTCAGATGAGTCTCCCCTGAGTTCCCGCAGACTCATATACCTCACTCCCTGTTGAGCCAATTAGGCCATCTTTCTGCCACGAGTAGGGCCTTGAAGGGTGCAGGTGCTCTCCATCTTCCACCATGCTTAGAGCCAGAAAATGCTGTATATGGAAAACTCATGGTAATATCTCAATACACACACACACACACGATACTTGTCCTAGGTGAATACTCAAACCTTAATATACTGATCACTCATGCTCAAAACACCCTCAGTGTTGTGAGATAAATGTAAAATTTTTAAAATATGCATTTATGTGACCTAAAATAAAGTGTCTATTAGTGCTTATACGGTATATGTCATATTCCTATATTTAATAAGGTTTACTATAAGATATGAGATAAATTTCCTTCGGTATAGCTGAGATGCATACATACTTTTTTTAATAAACACTGAACAATGAAGATTATAGAGTAAATTATAATGATACTCTTCACACAATGTTTAAAACAAAATGGGTCAAAGGTCAAAATAATGATGATTATACTTTCTACACAATATGTTTCAAATTGAAGTAGGTCAAAGATTAGTGTAGATATACCCAGAAGATGCTTTCCCAGAAGTTGTCATGGTCCTGGGTCGGTCGACCCAGTTTTTGAGTAATATGGACTTTCTAGTTTTGTTACTTTGATATTCCTGTAATATGCTGTCTTGATGCCTGGGTCGTTGACCCAGCGTTTTGAGTTTTGTACCTTTTTCATTCAGTGATTGGTTGTTTCCTTAATGTTCTTAGTTCTTAGTTCTGGTTTCTTGTTTAGTCTGTTTTTTGGTTTGTGTTAGTATTTTCCTTGAGTTCCCTTTTATTATGCTTCCCTGTATCAGTCTGTCTCCCCAGCCTGCCTTGCTCTCTGTGTGTCTCTAGTCTCCATGTTAAGTTCACATGTCTTGGTCTGTGTCTCAGTATGTCACTTCCTGTTTTACTTTGATAGTCCCTCATCTCCTGTGTATTATGTTCAGTTTTGCTTCCTCTCCCTCGTTACTCCTGATTTGTCCCTGCTGTGTCCCCAGCTGTCTCCACTTGTGTGATTATCCTCTTGTGTGTATTTAAACCCTCAGTTGTCCTCAGTTCCTTGTCGTGTCATTAGATGTTGATGTCTAGCTGTCTCTATTCTTCGTGTCCAGTTAATCTTGTTGTTTGTATTTTGAGTTATTTGTCCTACCAATAAAGCTACCTTTAAGATCACGTTTGCCTCTGGAGTCTGCCATTTGGGTCCTCACTCTGTCAGCCACACAGCCTTCCCATGACAGAAGTAAAGATGGTCAGAAATTCACCAGTCTGCAAAAAACTGTCTACAAATTGTGGAACAATTTCAGAATAATGATTCTCAACGGAAAATTGCAAAGAATGTGAATGAAGATTTTTCAATGCTGAAAGGTATATACAAGATTTAGAGCAACATATGTGTGTCTTTTTCAGGGAAGGCTTTGCATATTTCAGCCAGACAATGCAAAACTGCATACTGCATCTATTACAACAGCATGTCCTCATGGTAAAAGAGTCCAGGAGAAACCTTGCAACATCAGTGTCATTCTCTACAGTTCAGGGTGTAGATCAGGTTTTGTTTTGTTGTACCCACTATAGACTCACTGGCTTATATTACTCAAGTTGTGAACACACCTGCCTACATACAGTATTAGCTGCACAGTTCAGCACAGTCTGAGTCATGCCAGGGACAATCGCTAACCTGGTTACTCAACAGTGTCAGCAAACTCATAGCACAGTGAGAAAAGCTTAAAAGGTCACATGAGAGTCCACCCCTTGATTGTCCCCTTACAGCCTATCTGTGGTCTTTTCCCTGTATACAGAGTTTTTAACAGTCTATGGGGCAAATTTGCTAACTTTTAAAAGTAGATCAGGAGTGATGACAAATCCCATCCAGGAAAAACTTGGTGAAAAGACATAAAGACAACTTTGCCAGATGTCAAAACTACACTGAGATTTGGTCAAAAAGTGAAAGGTGAAAATGTCGCTGAAAAGGTATCTAGAAATTGATATCCCTTTACATCCAAATTTGTCTTAAAAACTCTTCAGATGACCAAATTGAAACCCAGAACCATCATGCTATGAGACAGGAGGGCTAGCCATTCCACCACCAGTAACTATCCAGAGCCTAAAGTAAGCAAGCACACCATGCAACACACAATGAGACATTACTCCACAAAAAACACAACTTACATGTAGATATATAAATGGCATAAACATGATTTCTATGTTTTAAAAAAATGAAGTCGGTGATAGTTGTCAGCGTCACTCGGATGGACGTTGTGTGACTGTCTGATCACAACCGTTTGACAAGCAAATAAAAAGGGTTGCATTTAAAAAGGCATATGTGCTTAAATTTTTTTTAAAACAAAGACTAGATGTGATCTAGGAATCCATGCCATTTAGAAATCAGATAAATGGTGGTTCAATCCCTGGCTGCTCCAGTCTACATGCCAAATATCCTTGGGCAAGATACTAACCCCAAGTTGCTCTCCGATGCATCCACTGGAGTATGAATGTGTGTGAATGCTAGACAGAAAGCACTTAAGCATAGAAAAAGTGCTTGTATGAATAGGTGAATGAGGCATGTTGTATAAAGCACTTTGAGTGCTCCAGGAGGGTAGAAGAGTGCTATATAAAAAAATCAGTCCATTTACCAAAGTGCTTTTTACTCAATTTGAGCACTCAGCGCTTTATACTATATGCTTCCTCACCCATTCTTACAAGGGTAGATTTCTTTGTAATGTAAAACTTGTGATCATGAAGATAGATGATAGATGATAATCCAACTCTGCATTTTAAATTCCTGTTATAACTCATGATAATGTTACTTAAACCAATCTTGTTTCATTGTCTCACTGTATTTTATTATTACCATTTTCAGTGCAATGGCTTATCATAAACATGCTTTATTATGGTATCACTTCTGTAATCTGCTGCTAATACTAATGATACATGAAATATTTTTGGGGGTTTTGAGCGATGTTTAAGATTTGACTCTGGGTGACAACAAAACAATGATGCAGTAGTTTTAGTTGCCTGCTTCCTGTGTCTCTTGGGCAAGATGTTTTTACTCCTTTATGCTTGTGTAATATTTCCCTTCTTTTGCCATCAGGCAAATGATTTGTGGAGTTGCAATTACAAGCCCCTGATAGTTGACTTAAGTATGTAAACTAGTCAAATGATTGTTCTTTTCTAAAAAAAAAAAAGATCAAAGTAATGGGACATTGACCTGGAAGTTAAGCTTCCAGATGGACTTTGAGCATCAAGCAGCGCTGGCTGTTACTCCACAAACCTTTTGCAGCAAAACAGCAAAGCAATGCATCTGAGCAGGTAACTGCACTAATTAACTACTTTAATACTTCTGCATCTGCTCAGTTGATTTGAATGGCTGAAAATATTTTAGTTGGTCAGTGTCCATTGATGTTTTTTATGTTTTTTCTAATATGTACTTATACTCATACTCATGCTCATACTGCATGAATACAATACAACAATATGTTTCAATGTGATGATTTCTTTGTACAACAGAAATCTGATGACAGTGATGAAGAGCAGCTTGGTTGGAACCTTCTTTCTCCTCCTGCTCAGTCGTATTGTGTCTGGACTGGGATCAGTGGTGTCAAGACATTACTCGTACATTCAAAAACATTACACCTGGCAGGAGGCCCAAAGCTACTGCAGAAAGTAGGGTTTCCTTTTAATTCTTGTTATTCATAGCCAGTAGTATTTAACACAGTTTAGCAAAGTATGCAGTTATAAAATTTTTAAACTGCACTTTGAATTTGATATCAGCAAAACATCTCAAAAAAGTTGTGATAGGGCCATGTTTACAACTGTGTAGCATCCCCTCTTCTTTTAACAACAGTCCGTAAACATCTAGGAACTGAGGAGACCAGTTGCTGGACTTTTGGGAGAGAAATGTTGTCCCATTCTTGTCTGACATGGTATTCTAGCTGCTTAACAGTCCTGGGTCTTCTTTGTCATATTTTTTGTTTCATGATGCACTAAATGTTTTCAACTGGGGAAATATTGCATTCCTGAAATATGCAAGGTCTTACCTGAAAAAGGCATTATCTGGATGGGACTATATGTTGCTCTAAATCCTGTATATACCTTTCAGCATTGATGGTGACTTTCCAGATGTGAAAGCTGCCAGTTCCATAGAGACTAATGCACCTGCGTACCATCAGAGATGGAGGCTTTTGAACTGAGTGCTGATAATGAGCCGGATGGCCATCTCCTCTTTAGTCCAGAGGATGTAGAGTCCATGTTTTCCAAAAAAATTTCAAATTTCAATTCATCTGACCCCAGAACAGTTTTCTGTTTTGTCTCAGTCCATTTTAAATGAGCTTTGGTCCAGTGAAGATAGCAGCATTTCTGGATCATGGTACATGGTGTCAGGGTACTGGGTCATTTGACTGGGTCAGTGTTTCTGAGTTTTGGACTTTCTACTGTTTATTTAAAAATTCTCTTTGATTCCAGGGTTGCTTAATGTTTATATTGTTTCATGTGTTTTTTCCTCTTAGTGTATTTAGTTTTGTCCCTAGTTCTGTCATGGTCCTGGGTCTTGGACCCAGGGTTTTGTATTAAGTTTATTTTGTGAGCTTTTCCTTTTGTATTATGAGATGGTCATGTTTTAGTTCTGGAGTGCCTTGTGTTTACTTTTCTGTTTTCTTTAGAGTGTCTCTGGTTTTGAGTTCATGTTAGGATTCTTGTTCTTAGTTTCTGATATTAGTGTTGTTTTTTGGTTCTCCTTTTATTCCCTCTGTGTCTTTGTCGGGTCTCTGTTTTGTCTCCCTGCCGTGTTCAGTCTCTCTCTTGCTTTTGCTCTCTCGCCCTCTCACTCCATCTTGGTCTCTCACTCCCAGTGATTAGTTCACTTGTCTTGTTAGTTTTATTCTGTTCAGGTGTGTTTCCCAGGTGTGTCCACTCTGCCCTCATTCCCTCATGTGCATTTAAGCCCTCAGTGTTCCTTTGTTCCTTGTCGTGTCGTCATCGGATTTTTCCCACTGTGCGCTCTGTTTCCTTGTATCATGTTCATGTCGAGTTCAAGTTCTAAGTCCATGTTTTGTTATGCCAGGTGTTTTTGTATTCAGTTTAAGTAGTCATCAGCAATAAAGCTGCTATTTAAGTTAAGTCAAGTCTCCGCAGTCCTGCATTTGGGTCCTCACTCTCTACAACCACACAGCCGAGCCTTGACAAGTTCCCTGTTGTTTCACCCAACCACTAACCATGAGTGAAAGAAACATTTTTGTATTATCATTCATATTCTCTGAAAAATGGCCAAAAAAATCACAAATTCTGCCAGGGTATGTAAACTTATGAGCACAACTGTAT
>VUQS01012100.1:12421-24323 GCA_015108495.1 Heterochromis multidens
AGTAATGTTGAGGTCCAGGCTCTGGGGAGGCCAAACCATGACTGATAGTGTTGCATTGTGTGTTTTTCTATCCAGATATGCTTTTACTGCATTTGCAGTGTGTTTGGGATCACTGTCATGCAGGAAAATGAAGCTGTTACCAATCAGATGATTTCCAATTGGTATTGCATAGTTGATCAAAATCCGATGGTACTCCTCTGCATTCAGAATTCCATCAGTTTTGACAAGATCCTTAACATCAGTGGCTGAAAATCATGACGGAGGCTCCACTGTATGTACTGTTGTACGTCTCTCCTGAATGACGATTTGAGTAGTTGCCTTCTTATGCATGAATGATTCATAGGTCAGTGTTAGGTGACTTAACAAACAAAAAATATTCCTCTGAAAATGGTCGGGTAGAAAAAGTGGATAGAAAATGAGTGAAAAAGCAGCCAATGTTGGAAAATCTTCAGAAAGCCTGGAGAACTACTGCTCAAGACCACTTCAAAAAATTACAAGAAAGTCTGACTTCTTGGACAAATATAACAAAAATGAGGAGTGGCTCAAGACTATTGTACAGTACTGTATTTAAACAGAATTATCCAGTATATGTCATGGTTTGTATTCTTTGTTATGACTTTGGCATGTGTACCCTGACCACAGCACACTTTCTAGCACTAGTGGCCAGCATAAAACAGTAATTGCCTGTGAAAACCCCCCTCTAGGGAGAAATGAGTCATAATTTAGTACTTCATGCTGGACACATCACTTCAAAAGACCAGAAGTGGGAGCATATTTTTAAAAATAATAGCATGGGGTTATAAGAGTATAACAATACAATATTTTTTTGGCAATTTAATATCAGTAGCCCACAGAGAGGTTAATCTGAGCAAAGATCACCTCCTGACTTCATAAAAAATGTAATCCACCTGATTAAATCTTTCATATTTGAAGTCTGGATGCAACAATACACTGCCAAGTTTAATATTTTCCCTCAGTGTATGCTTGTAGTGTACAGGGGTTTGGTTTATGAAAACTGTAAATCCACTTCTAATAAAAATGTTTTCCAAGATCAGCTCGATATATGCATTCCTTTTTTCTTCAAAATGGTAAATGATCCTGTATTTGGTCTGCCAACCTTTCCTCCAGTTCTTCATAGACCAACTTGGTCTGTATCCATATGCTGCCCAAACTGTGAATTGTGACTATTTTCTGCTCTGTTGGAAACAGATTAAATGTTTGTAGTGTTAAAAATGCAACAGGAACATCAGCTGCTGAGCATGACGCAGCTTTGGGGAAAAATCTTTGGCACTGAGCTTCCATCTCCTTTGGAGAAAATAAACTTATTGTGAGAAATATTTGAGAACTATCACTATCACATGATTTAAATGGGAGGATGGATTCTGACCCCATCTGGTGTCTTCAAAAGCTGCTGGACCCACTGTGGAGTGTGCTAAAGAGCCAAGCAGTTTCAACAAATTCCCCCAAATCCTTTTTTCTCAGCAAGGAGCAATTTAGGGATTTCAACTGCAGAACAGGGAAAGGTAAGTAAAGAGAATTAATATATATGCTGTTACATGAGCGTGTACAAGTTCAACCATATGCATTTGTTCACATCTTGAGCGGACATAGACGCTAACTCTTTGTGACATTTTCTCTTCCTGTCGTTCAGGTCAAATGCTCTCCTGACAGGATTTTGACTAGGATGGCTCTCCAGGGAGGAGAGCAGTAAGTGAACTATATCAAACTGCCTAAAACAATCATTTGTGAATTTTACTACTTTAGTGGTGGAAAAAGTACAAAATATATAAAATCTTTTAGCCAAACACTGTATTCAAAATGTTCTAATGATCAAACCTGTCCATGACTGATAGTGTTCCATTGTGTTTGTCTACTCAGTTATGCTTTTACTGCATTGGCAGTGTGTTTGGGGTCATTGTCATGCTGAAAAATAAACCCGTTGCCAATCAGATGCTTTCCAGATGGTATTTCATGGTGGATCAAAATCTGACTGTACATTTCTGTATTCATAATTCATCAATTTTGACAAGCTCTCCAACACCATTGGCTGAAATGCAGCCCCAAACTGTAACAGAGCCTCTATCATGTTTTACAGATGGCTGTAGACACTCACTGTTGTACCTCTCTCCTGAACAATGATTTCAACCCAAAATTTCAAATTTGGATTTATCACTCCATCAGACCTGTTGCCACTGATTTTCAATCCAGTTCTTGTGTAGTTTGGCATACTTCAGCCTTTTCTCCTTCTCTAAGACAGCCTTTTGACAGCCACCCTTCCATTAAGATCATTTCTGATGAGGTTTCAGTGAACAGTAGATGGATCAACTGAAGGGCCAGATGCATCTCTCAGGTCCTGTTTCAGGTCTTTGCTGGATTTTTTCCTATTTCTTGAGGACATGAGTTTCAGTTACTGTTCATCGGCTGTTGATAGTTTTTTTGGTTCTGCAACTTTTTCCTTTTTCCTCCACTTGTTCCGCTTTGTCAGATTTTTTTAAGAACACACTTTACACCATGCTGAGATATGCCAAGTTTTCAGTTAACAGCTCTTTGGGAATCACCTTGTTGGTGCAAAAATACTATTTTATGCCTGTCAAATTGTGTTGTCTTTGGCATTTTCATAGATTTAACTAAAGAAATTAGAACAAATTATATGTTTTTGTGACAGGCTGTTGGTAGTAAAAAGCCTAAAGATACAATTTAGAAATTGTTCTTTGCTAAGTTGTCTGTTATGTGTAGACACAACACTGGTTCATCCCTTGAGTTAGGCGCCTTTTTTATGCTTGAATGATTCATAGGTCAGTGTTAAGTGGCTTACAAACAACAAAACCATTCCTTTGAAAATGGTCAGGTACAAGGACTGGACTGAAAATGAGTGAAAAAGCAATGTTGGAAGACCTTCAGAAAGCCTGGATAACTATTGCTCAAGACCACTTTAAAAAATTACAAGAAAGTCTGGCTCATTGGACAAACAAAATGAGGGATGTCTCAAGACTTTTGCCTAGTACTGTACATAAGCAAACTTAAACTTATCGATGTGCAGAATCAAGAAAACTATAAGGAAAACTAAAGGGAAAATCCAACAAACCCCCCCAAATCACCCATTTAAGTAGATAATAACAAGAAGTGAAATTATCTGTGTTAGATGATTCATAAGTAAAAAGTACACTAATATTAGAAGAGATAAATATATTAAGATATTTCTGATGTATCTAATGCTCATCCCCTCCAGTCACTGACACTAAATCCCAGGTTTCAAAGTAAAAAGTTCAGGGTTTTCTCTCCAGATTCCCCACTGTTTATTAATCCTATATTTAGTCAGTTAATATCATTGAGATCAATACCTTTTTTGTGTGAGAGACCATATTTAACAATCACACTGGGCAAATGCCAGCAAAGAATAGACAGATCTTTCCTCAAATCCTTAGGTGTTAATATTACATACAGCAAGTAAGAAAAAGAAATGATACCATACCACTATCTCTCTCTGTACATTCAGCAGAGAGGGAAAGTCCGAAGTAATTACATGAGATGTAAGATAATAACTCTCCAAATACACTTCATGATGCTTGTCAGTGTAACAACTTGGATTTCTGACTCTTCAATGCCTTGGCATTGAAACAGCCGAGCACCATTATCAGGGGAAATTACTTTACGTTCCATCAGAAAAGAAGGGGGCTATGTGAATGGGTCCATAGACTCACACACACACACAGACACACACATCCTGACAGAGTGTTGTCCCACTGTCCAATTAACCTCACACAGAGAACGGATGGAAGTGAGAGCAGGAGTGTGATGGGTCAGGACCCCCTGGAGGCACACAGACCTTTAAGAGCACTTCACTGACGTTTCTAGAATCCCTGTGTTTTCATTCACCCTCTAGATATCCTTTCAGAGATTTTTTTCCCTTCTTTTATTCATTTTTTTCCTGCTGCTGGTTGGCAGTATAAAAGGCTAATATTGACTTTACTGACGTATCTTTGTTTGGCATGGGAACGCTTGAGGCTTTGGCTGCTGCTGGCCTCTTTGAGTGGCTTACCAGAGGGGCCTGGCAGGAAGCCAGCATGTATAGCAGCTAATAATGGACTCTGCTATACTGCCCTGCTCATCACATGAGAGAAAAGTGAGGAGAAAGAAACAGCTATATTTGAACAGGACAGGCAACTGTAATTTGGATTATTGTATATACTCAGCACTGCAATAAAACCTAATAATGTTGTACATAGTGCTGTAAATAAAAGCCAAATAATAATAAAAAAAAAAAGTTTTTATATATTTAAGAGCATTTCACCTGGCTCCTGTTTGGCTTCCTGAAGGTTGCCCCGAGCAAACACTGGAGAACAGATACTCAGGGGGTAGTGCTTTATCTTTATCTTCATCTTCTTTGTTTGCCAGGAAACATGCCATGACACTGAGAAAGTAGGAAAAATATCTATAGAAATTCAAGAGCAAGGATCAATGGGCACCATGCCAACAGGTTTCATGAGCAGCTCCATCAACAGAAATGGGAGTTCCACAAATCCACACGAGCCTTGACAAATATTTTTTATCACTAATGCAGAAACTATCTGAGAGACAAATAGAAACACTGGCAGTTTTGGAGAAGATCCACCCAGCAATGAAATTCAGCAATGTAACAAATCAAGGTTGTTTATCAGGCTGTGACTGGGTGTTCCCTCACTGTGTTATATAAGGTCTACCACTGGAAAATGAAAGCTGGTCATTGGGTTCATTAGAGTGGATTTTCCTTGAGTAAAATAACCAGTCCTGTGGGTAACTGTTTAATTAACCATGTTACTCAAACTTGAATGAATGATTGCAGTTTGCCTTCCAAACCAAAAAACTGCAAATTTAAAATTGGGATTGTGTGGAAATTAACTGTAATATTGTCCAAAAAAGTAATTTTGTCTGATAGATTACATGCAGTAAACAACTGTCAGAAATGTCAATGGATTTCAAATAAACAGTGCACTTTGGTTTTCTTGCTGAGCACTGAGGCGATGAACACAAAGGACTGACAAAGTAACAAAGCTATAGCTGCCTGCTACTAATGACTGGCTGTGGTTCTCCTTTGATTTGGCTCCAGCTGAGCTCCTGCAGGTTATGAAGGTCATAAATATCAAGCTGCAGCCACAAGGCAGATAGCCAGTGGACATGAGGAAACGGCTAGCTCGTCTTTGTCTGGAAGCAAAATCCAATCCACCGAGGAAAAGATGTCAAAATATTCTTTCGATCTATAATTTATAAGCTACTAAATATACAAACAGTGTGGAAAGGCCCTGCTTCAAAACGGAGAGCTGATTGGACATCTAAAAAAGCAACATGGAAGAGATTCAAAGGTTAATATTTATGCCTTAGGATGTGTTGTAGCTTTGAAAACTCTGTGGTTCGATCCTCTCATCAAAGTTGCATGATGAAGTGTCCTTTGGCAAGATACTGAGCCCCAGAATTATGTGACAGGAAAAGTGATGTATGTGTATAAATCCTTTGAGTGGGTTAAAAGTGTAATATACTGTAAATGCAGCCTATTTACCAAAAAAAAAAAAATGAATGCAACACAAAATGCAGCACTAATACTGCATTCACTCCTCATTTGAACTTAGATAACTGGAAAATTCCTCATGGAATTAATTTGATCTAAACAAATACTCATTTGTTTTGGGAAAATGTTTGTTTGCTCTCTTATGAAGATAGCGTAGCATTTTAATTTGCCTTCTTGTTGTATGTTAACATAATCCGAGACACGATAAGAGACCACACACATTCTGTGGTGGTTTCCTAAAGACTTGTTGGCTGTAAACAAACCACATAGTTTTTCAAATTTAAATCTTTACTGGTCCTACATTTAGTGTTCTTTGCTGTTCAATAATAAATAGGAACAGACAGAAACAGCAGCAATAACAACTGCTGGGGACAACCTGAGTTTATTTCGCTCCCTATCTATAGTTGTCATGACAGTTGAGTAAATTTTAGTTGTGCATTCCTGTGGTATTAAGGCACTCATGGATCCCTGGCAGGAATTTCCCGCAGCCGTCTCTTGTGTTTTTTCTGCTGTGTCCCTGCCCTGCCTGTGGAGGTGAGGGAAAGTTCAGCCACATAAAATATGAAATCTGAAAGGGTATCTTTAATTTTTATATCCAGTGTTCCTCCTCCTTTATGCTTGAAACCAGGCATATAATATGTCAAACTGGTGACTAGCTTTTCACTTAGGTGTGTATGTCTATGAAATGCTGTGTGTATGAAGTACTGTGTGCATGTGTGTGTGTGTGTGTGTGTGTGTGTTTTGCAAAAGCAGAATATAGTGTTGAACAAAACCATAAAGAAACAGGATAACTGTTCTATGGTATTGACCAACGGGAGTATCGGTTCACTTCCAGACAAAGGATACGAGAAACCTGTGAATAACATTTTCATAAAACACCAGAAAAACAAGAAGTGATTCATGTCATAGCTTTGGCAGCATATCTGTATTTCACAGTAGATTTTTTGTTTTTTCAACCAAAGATGAGCTCGCCATCAGGGGCCAATTTTCAGCTTTCTGTCCAGAGCTGTCTTCAAACTGTGTTCCCCAAATGATTTATGGGTAAATGTAGACTACAATCAATATCACCTTGACTCTGTAAGGATGTGTGAAATTTTCCATGATGGGCTGACATTTTCAGAAATGGCAAAGATCAGGAAAATGGAGACATGGGTGCAACGCTTGGTTTCCTTCTGCGTCATTCCTGAGATGAGGTGGTAGCTATCATGTCCAGATGTTTTTTCCAGGTTAGAGTGGACACTGTGATGCATGACAGCTTTCCTGCCATGTGCAGGACAGCTGTAAACTACATAGAAAAGACTTGTTAAATGATTTCACTTTTAAAAAGCCTTTTGAAAATAACTGATTAAGTTGCTATGTGTGATAAACAGTTGCTGCTGCTCTGGAGTTAGCACTGCTGGTGAGCTTGTTTATCAGCTCACTTTGATATTGAATGAGATGCTAGCTTTGGCTTAAAACAAAATGCAGCTATTTACTAGACAAACTGAACAGCAGCTGACTCCTCTGAGTTCCTTTTAGTGCAAACAAATGCTAAACAAGAAGAAGCCTCTGTCAGTCAAGCCTGCAACATCTCTACTGTAATAGCTGTCATCAACTTAGAGTTACAGAGCGGGATCTCCGAGTGCTGAAGTGCATAGTGCGTAAAAGTCATCAACGCTCTGCTGACTCAATGACGGCAAAGTCCCAAACCTCCTCTGGCCAGGAGCTTCATGGTATGCATTTCCATGTTTCTGTAGGTGTAAAGTGTAGGTGGTCCAGTACTTTTTGATGTTTTTTTGTTTTTGTTTTGTTTTTTTTACAGGATAAAAAAAAAAAAAATCCTTATCTTTGCAACGTGCACACAGGGACAAGGTGTTTACAGAAAAAAAGGCTCTGGAAACTTAGCATTCACTACCTTTCAAGTACAGAAATCAGCTGTTAAAGATGGACTCTTGATCACCACATCAAGTGTGTCACCTCCCGCAGAAGTGAAATCTTCTGTGAGGCCTTTACGTGTGCAAGCAATGTTATGACTCTCTTTGGACTACAGTGGTGTCTTTTCACTACTTAAATGTTGACATTATCTTGCTCCAGAGACTGATATGGGTTATTTGCACACTTCTGCTTCTATTTTATAAGTCAGCCGTGTGTCCCAGCAGAGCTGCCGCACTGTGACACTACTTTCATCACCACAGCATTCAGCATGTTCACAGCTACAGTCGTCACTCTGGGCTCGTGGAAGACGAGACACTAAAGAAATCGCAGAACATGATGGAACCAGGCAAAAGTTTACACATTGCAAAATCCTTGTGTGTCACAACATTCAACACTTTTGGTACTCATTCCCCACATGGAAAAGAATTAGTAAAAAAAAATAAAAGAAAGAAAAATAATTAAAAACGTAACAACAAAAATAACTTTCCCATTATTTCCCAATATTTATGTCTTATTTTTAAGTCTTTATAAGACTCGAGTTATATGTGTCACAATATGATTTACTAAACAGGGGCTCCTTTCACATTTTTCTCATACAACATTATGTTTACTTAATTCATACTTTATTAATTATAATCATGTTGCATGAGAAAAATGCAGAAGAGGTCACATTCACATTAACCCAAAGGTTTTTTTTTCTATTTTCTTTCCATATGGTTTTGTTCAGAGGTTTGAGTTTTCATCAGGCAGCATGTGGCAGCTATGCCAAGACTCAGCTGACTAAATGAGAGTGAAAAAAATCAGTGACAGTTTATTTTATTTTTGGCACTTGGCAGGAGAGACATCAGATATTTTACACCAAATGTGAAAGGCTCTCATGATTCCTGGAGACGACAGCAGAGACAGGACCCTAAAACATAATGATATTAGGGGGGAGGTGAGAGCTGAATGTGACTTTCAGATTGTCAGATTTCACAATTGTTATGGACTGAATGTAACATGTGTTTTTATTGAAGGCAGGCTAAAGAGGGGAAAAACTGGCTCTTCTCAGTCACAACTTTGGACCAGTGCTGTATGAGCTGCCAGGGAAGGCAAGGGTTATCATCCAAACTGTTGTGCAAGTCTTCCAGAAAACCAATAAAAGAGAACTCTCCTGCTAAAATCTTCTAGTTCTCATCCAGAAAAAAAAAAAAACTTTCATGAAGATACTGGGCACTTTATTAGGTACACCTTGCTAGTACCTGGTTGCCCCCGCTCTTTCCTCCAGAAGTGCCTTAATCCTTTGTGGCGTAGATTCAAAAGTTGCTGCAGATTTTTCAGCTGCACATCCATGATGAAAAACTCCACACTGTAGTCATAAACGGATGGACATGGTCAACAACAATAGTTTGTGGCATTTGAACAATGCTCTGTTGGTATTAAGGGACCCAGTGTGTGAAAATATCCCCCACAAGGCAGGATGGATCCATGCTTGTTACAGCAGAAATCGAGACTCATCAGACCAGGCGATGCTTTCCCAATCTTCTATTGGTTTTGGTGAGCTCACTCTGTAGCCTCAGTTTCCTGTTCTTAGCTGACAGGAGTGACACCTGGTGTGTTCTTCTGCTGCTGTAGCCCATCTGCTTCAAGGTTTGACGTGTTGTGCACTCAGAGATGCTCTTCCTTGGTGTAACAAGTAGTTATTTGAATTACTTTTGCCTTCCTATCAGCTTGAAGCAGACTGTCCATTCTCCCCTTATCTCTGGCATCAACAGGGCATTTTTGCTCAGAGAACTGCTGCTCACTGGATATTTTCTCTTTTTCAGACCATTCTCTGTAAACCCTAGAGATGGTGGGAAAGTCCCAACAGATTAGCAGTTTCTGAAATACCAGCCTGTCTGGCACCAAGAACCATGTCACATTCAAAGTCACTTAAATCACCTTTCTTCCTCATTCTGATGCTCAGTTTGAACTTCAGCAGGTTGCCTTGACCATGTCTACATGCCTAAATGCACTGAGTTGCTGCCATGTGATTGGCTGATTAAATATTTACATTAATGAGCAGTTGTACCTAACAAAGTGGCCAGTGAGTGTGTATATAGCTGTTGTCTTGTTAACCTAAGACCACTCACCCTGCCATTTGAGAGGAACGCGGTCATTAGAAGTCAACTTGTGAATTAAAGAGAAAGTTGTTGCATAGAAGCACTAATCTGTAATTTAATAGAGCTATTCACTTTAACATCTTCAAGCCTACCTAAAACTTTACTGAGCTTGTTATTGTGAGAAAGTGTCAACTGTGCTGCCATGTGTTTTCACCTGCTACATGACATGCATACACATATCTCCAGACAGCCACTCATGGGTGCCTGCACCTTTACACCCTCAAATGGGCAGACACACATGTACTCAGACACATCTGTGAAACCCACAAGTTCTGATTAATGAGGGTAGAATTTAAAAGAATGGAGCTAAGCCTTTGATATCTCTGTGTCTCTGTTTCCATTACCAGGCCACCTACTCAGCAGTATTTATACAGTGTGCTGCTAACATAATCCGCATAGCAGGAGAAGCAGGAGCATGAAAGAGTCTGGGGAGAATGGGCTGAAAGTAATGGAAAAATGTATGAGGATTTAATTAAGAATATGGATTAAGGAGTGAAAATCATTACATGAGTGAAAGGAAAGAGAGGGAGGTGAACTGTTTTTAAAGCAGGGCACCTGTGCGTGCCTGTAGGTGACCTGTGTTTTATCTTTGTTTGTATTTGGGCAGCCCAGCTGGTGTGGATTGGCTTAGCTGCTTGTGTGCTCCATCCATGGAGCCCCTCTGGGAGGGCGAAGTTGATGGATGATGCCTGGAAGCTCAGAAACTGCAGTGTGTTCACATAAGAGGTGTCTGAGAAACTGCTAGACAGTTACAGGTGATGGATGCTTAAGAGTTTGCGTGCATGTGTAGATGAGTTTGGGTGTATATGTTTATTGATGGCTGTTGTGCTTTAGGTGCTATTCTAACATTACTGATTAGAAAGTGACAGTCATGTGAAGGAAAGCTATTTAATACTGTAGCAGAGAGCAGGGAAACACACCTACACAGCCTCCTCCCTTAAATGTGTTTGTTCAACCCCCCTCGCCTCCTATAGAGTTACAAACCATATACCAAGTGTAAGGCCAGGATGGAAAGCTCAGTTTGGGTTGCAGTCTTTAGCCGTGACATTTCAACCTCAATGAAAAGGTTCATCCATTAATCTACAGCATAGACAGGTATAAGTTTACATACCTTGTACATTGTTTGAAAACCACAAAACCATCTCTATTTAGAATATTTCTGCATAACTTACAAATACAGTACAAATCTTGACCCCTGTTTTGTGTTACTCCTATCTTCCTCTTCCTGTGCAGCCTGAATGAAAACTGTTTGGTAACTTTTCAGCTGTAAGCCCTGATGATTTTGCTGTGAAAAGAAGACTAAAGTATGTCTAAAGCCAATGCAGCTCTGTGGGACTGTGCTTCAGTTTACATGAAACTAACTACTGTTTTCTAACATACCCAGAAGCTAAAAGCTAGTAAAATATCTACTTTTTCATCATCTAAGTATTAAGTGTTAGCACCAGTGTTTGGGGATTAGGGGCAAAAAGCATCCAATAAGCTCACTGGACTATTGGATAAGACAAAAGGTTCTGGATGTGGGAATTTATGGGTTCAAGTCCCACCTACATTGTGTAAAATGCTAAATAAGTACAACTGCGGAGAGGTGATGAGCCTATCTCTTTAAGTTTGTTGTCCACAAAGACAAGATTGCAACCGTAAAGTACAAAGCTGTAGTGCATTTCCTCCTCAATAGGGTGCAAACTTGTGCGACCCATGTGGAAAGGGCTAGTGTGAGTGAGTAATATTACGAGGCATATAAGTCTGCTAAGACAAACAAAACATAAGCATTTGAAGATCGTTCTCTTTCTTGAAGGTTCTTTTTTTCCCTGTCTTCTTTTATACAGTCATTTACATGACAATTTATGTCCAGCAAATTGTTTCCTATGTAGAACAAATAAATAAATAAAACACTAGTTAAAAAGTAAGTACTGTAATGCATACAGTACTGTGCAAAAGTTTTAGGCAGGTGTGGAAAAAATGCTGTAAACAAAGAATGCTTTCAGAAATGGAAGTGTTGTTCATTTATTTTCATCAATCAACAAAATGCAGTGAATGAACAAAAGACAAATCTAAACCAAACAATATTTGGTGTGACCACCCTTTGCCTTCAAAACGCCATCAATTCTTCTAGGTACACTTGCACACAATTTTTGAAGGAACTCGGCTGGTAGGTTCTTCCGAACATCTTGGAGAACTAACCACCGACCTTCTGTGGATGTAGGCTTCCTCACATCCTTCTGTCTCTTCATGTAATCCCAGACACACTCGATGATGTTGAGATCAGGGCTCTGTGGGGGCCATACCATCACTTCCAGGACTTCTT